>JAOZGT010000011.1:3910331-4157728 GCA_035578325.1 Coelinius sp. EB29 | reverse complement strand
ATCAACGCAGAGTACTGGATCGATGCCACTCCATGAGTTTCACATCTACAGATGCGTGGGGGACGTTATATATTTACTCTAAAACACCATTGAAAATGCTCCAGGTAACATCCATAATGTATTAATAGAAGAAAATCACGTAAAAATAAAAAATTCAAGTCATAAAAAAATTCTAAAAATAGAAATTCACTGATTATTTTATGAATAGTCCTCTAAACGATGCCTCATGTCTGGTTCAATGAATGAGAATTGTATAAAATGATGGTCGAAAGAGATTGCGTCTCAAGTCATTTATTGTTATTCAGCTACACTTGTGTTTCATTTACATGTTTCTTGCTCTTCATTGCAGACGGGATGAAAATGATTGCATACGAGTTTGGTCCTGGACATTTGAAAATGATCTTCCCAGGTAAGTTCATTTTTTTTAAGTTCAAAAATACGAAATTATGGATTTTGACGTGGATACGTCTATGGTTTCATTTTTGGGGTGTCATTTTGTGAAAAAAATCTTCATTTACTAACGCCATCTAGTAGGTGTTTCTTATACTAACACCTCAACGATATATGGATAAATTATCGATTGATGATTACTCAAAGTTATCGACGGTTGATAATAATCAAACTTAATTATCATGACGATAGAGGTTTCTCTATTCTTCATCATGATATCAGTTTGTGGAACACTTCTCAACTCAGATAGATTAACACCAGCTTTAGAAAGTTCGCCTCGAAGTTCTTCGATTATTGATTCACTGAGTGCTTTCGTACGTGACATAATGATCCCATGACAATCACAAGGTATCGGTATCCAGCAGTAGAGTATTGCTGCATATGTGTCGTAATCAGTTGCGACTACTGTTATAAGTATAGTTTCTATATAATTCCCTAAAGAAAAAAAAAGAAGAGAGATTTAGGAGCATTTCACGATTCTTCTCATCATCAAGTGAGTTTGGGATATTTGTTTGAGAATATCTTGCGAAGGAAGAGGTTTAGAGGAGAACGTCATTAACCTCTATTATAACACATAAAATTGTCTACAAAGAAGATGTTATTGCATTTTTCTTCAAAATTGATAAATTCGGTTATATTTGCAAAATAGTCTGGGTTAAATGGTGAAAATAGTATCACGAAAGGGCGCGAGGAGAGACCTCCGCATCTGCAATTGAATTTAATCATGAGCAACATAGAATGCTATAATCGCAATTAGATCACTGGAAGGAACAAAACATATCAGAAGTGGACCAAGTGCAATGGGACTTGGGATTTCGAGGTGGAGGAGGCCGTAGATAGTGACATAATTCCAGGAATCTAGGGATTGCATCGGGGGATTGGAGTTCCAGATTCAGTTCAGGTTGAGTGGAATGGAAACCGTTGCAAACTCTCTCGCGGCTGATACAGCCGTAAGTTGTTACGTGGATACGTCTATGGAATCTGTTTTTTCGTTCTTTTATTTCTTATATTATGCATAACTAATGTTGTATGGTCCGCCTTGTGGTGGTTCAGTTTTCATCGAGATGAATTCGATTTAATTCCACTAATTCGTGGAAGATCTATAAAATTTACAATCATTTGAAATATTTTGAGAGATTTCCAGACTTTTGAGAACGTTCTAGAACTTTCTAGAACCTTCTAGAACTTTTTAGAATATTTTAGCACACTCTAGAAAATTCTAGAGCTTTCTTGAACATTCCGCAACTTTTTAGAACATCCTAACACCTTCCAGAACATTCTAAAACTTTTTAGAACATTCTGAAACTTTTTAGAATATTTTAGCACACTCCAGAAAATTCTAGAGCTTTCTTGAACATTCCGAAACTTTCCAGAACATTCTAGAACTTTCTAGAATATTTTAGCACTTTCTAGAAAATTTTAGAACTTTCTAGAACATTCTGGAACTTTTTAGGACATCCTAGCACTTTCCGGAACATTCTAGAACTTTTTAGAATATTCTGGAACTTTTTAGAATATCCTATTTACCACGCGTTTATATGCAATCAATCATCGTAAGTGTTTAAGCGTAACCAGGATGAAGAATAGAGAAACCTCTATCGTCATGATAATTAAGTTTGATTATTATCAACCGTCGATAACTTTGAGTAATCATCAATCGATAATTTATCCATATATCGTTGAGGTGTTAGTATAAGAAACACCTACTAGATGGCGTTAGTAAATGAAGATTTTTTCACAAAATGACACCCCAAAAATGAAACCATAGACGTATCCACGTCAAAATCCATAATTTCGTATTTTTGAACTTAAAAAAAATGAACTTACCTGGGAAGATCATTTTCAAATGTCCAGGACCAAACTCGTATGCAATCATTTTCATCCCGTCTGCAATGAAGAGCAAGAAACATGTAAATGAAACACAAGTGTAGCTGAATAACAATAAATGACTTGAGACGCAATCTCTTTCGACCATCATTTTATACAATTCTCATTCATTGAACCAGACATGAGGCATCGTTTAGAGGACTATTCATAAAATAATCAGTGAATTTCTATTTTTAGAATTTTTTTATGACTTGAATTTTTTATTTTTACGTGATTTTCTTCTATTAATACATTATGGATGTTACCTGGAGCATTTTCAATGGTGTTTAGAGTAAATATATAACGTCCCCACGCATCTGTAGATGTGAAACTCATGGAGTGGCATCGATCCCTTGGTGATCGTGTCTGTATCATATACCAAGTACCCAGAAACTGAAAAAACAACGTTTTTTATAATTTGTAAAACGTTAATATGTCTGAAACTAACGGTTTTAGAGGAAAATGTCAAACGATATTTTGTGTAGAGAGTGTACAAACTTACAACAAACGTATTTTGACACTTTTCTCTAAACCCTGTAGTTTACAACATATCCCCAAAAGTTATCCGTACTAATCCTAAAAACCTTCAAAATTCCCTCAAAAAATATTAATATTCATGTTCAAGACCATTACCCGACTCATTTGGAATTTCGGTTGAGGCGTTATCCTCGGGCATCCCTCAGGATAAATACGAGCATGAGCAATCGCCAAAATGCCCAAGAGAACAGCCAGAGTCCTCAGCAAAAACATCTGGTGAAATTCAATTATAAAATTATAAAATAAGAATAAAAATTGACCGGTTTAACCGATCGGTTCTGTATACCCCGCCGGTAAATTCCTCTCTAAATCCTCTTGGGAACCAATCCCACACACAACGTCCTTAAGGATATTCATTAATTTCTCTTAGATTCAGAGATATTCATCAAAAATTAAAATTAACTTGCCTCTTTTTAACGTGTCATTGCATTTAAAAATTCACCAACTCAATTTTTTTTTTTTTAGGTTACTGCATAGAATATTTTAAATATGGAAAACCTCCAAGGGTTGGAGTAAAGATGGGATTAAATAAGTTAATCGACTTCAACAGTTTAAATAGTACATTAGAGTACATTCGTTTTCGACGAATGTGAAGGCGAGGTCTGTACTCACATTTGTTGAAAACGGAATTTATCGCCGAGTGCTCCATACTGTTTTAGTTCAGTCCGTGCGAAAGCCGAGTTAATCGTACGATTCGCGGAGCGCAGCGTGCGACAAACCCGGCTTGCCGCACAGAGTGTTCTAAATGAGGTGAATTTGATTATTCCCTCATTGATAATACAAATCAAAACTTCAAGGGTCACAATGAATTAATTTGAATTTTGTCTCTCTTTGATAATAAAAATGAAAAAAAAATAAACATGGTCGACGTTATCTCAAAAATTAATATTTAAAGTAAAACCAATAATTTTAACTCATTCCGTTTTTGGCCTGGTATCTTTCAACGAACAGCACGAACGGGAAATAATTTTGAAATGAGGTGTTGGTGAATAAATGGAAAATTCTGATTAAATTTTCAATTGAATTCCTCGAGTCTATATTTTACCGAAAAGCAATTGAAAGTTTGAGTTTACATAATAAAGTTATTGGACTTATAATTTGACAGTGATTCTCTCGAACACACTTTCGAAATTTACGATGTTGGAATTTGATAAATTGATAAAGTAAAAATATTGAATCTATATAAAACATCAAGAAATGACCACTACTTGTACAATTGTTGATAAAAACACAAATAAGCCATGGAAGACTTTGTTATGTCCAAAATAAGGGGTCGGGAAACCCCGTAATTTTAATATGCAAAAATGTTCTTGAACTAACAAATACGAAAATGTTTTGAGTCGGAGTGATGCTCATGGACTCGTTCCCGAAGAGGTCTAGATTTTCTTGGATCAGTCTTACCTTTAGCTTGTTCGGAGTTTATTTTCCCCTCTCTCGTTTTGAGATTCGAGAGGTTATGTTAGGAGGAAATAAATGGGGTAGAAATTCAGAGTACAAGTCGTTAACAAAGATTGAATTTTACACTATACCTTTTTATATTCTTGATTTAGAGTTTTACAAATGCCAATGTTACTACAAAATTAGTCTGTATTCAGAGTAGATTTGAACTGAGTGCTTTATGAGCGCGAAAGTTTGAATGAATACAGCTTTTACAAAATTCTTAAAATTACTTACAGATTGTCGAATTTGTTGCTGAACTTTTACAGGCGATACAGCAGTCCTTTAATGGTGTTGGTTTAGGTTATTGACGTATTTTAAACGATCAAAAACAGGATTTTATAAGATTGAAATTTATAACAGTGTGGAGACAATGTTTCGCTACTCACACTGGGGGTAAAAACACGGCCTAGTTGGGGTATGAGATACTTCCCCGGTCAGACGAAATAAGGATGTTAATTCGTATCACTTAAGTCAAAATTTAGATGTTGTACCACGGATTTTTAGACTAATTACGCACGCACAAAGTCCAGAGCGTTTGGAGCCGCGAATGCTCTTTTGGAATTTGAAGTAACGCGATTGTCAGAGTAATCCGACGCCAATGTCGGTGCGTGAGACTCAGATGTTCACAGAAGCTTATCTTCCCCGTAATTAACCGAGTCTGAAAATCCTTCGGAGGGCAGGGGGCGATCGAACTCTTATTGGAACCACTGACGGTCAGTACCAGTAATGGTAGACCTTTTGTCAGAGCCGTTACTGTGGTCCGAATTAAATGGATTAATGAGAAATGATTACATTACGGGGGCATCCCGCAAAGAAAGGGGGGGAGGACCCGTGACCAGGAGGTTTCACGGGTTATTCGCGACTGAGGCTTCTTTCTTCAGAATAGAAGCCGTTAATTTTTGATTTTGGGTGTGGCAGAAATTAAGTGGGGTTGAAATTATTAATGGAGGGGAGAATTTGACGGTGGCGTACTTCCATCCCATTCCACACTCTCCTATTCTCGGAATATTGGGGTGTGGACGGACTTTCCTACCTCTCCCCCTGCAAATCACAATTTGCTTCAGAGAAACCAGTTCTCCCTTCACAATTTCAGACTTGAGATTATTTATTTTATTTATAATTAATTATTATTATTTCTTGAAAATAACCTATAAGTTGACATGGTTCTTTTTATAATCGAAAATTTTCGGAATCATTTCAATGTTTCTATTCATTTGAAATTATTATTTTTCTTCAGCTATAGAGAATAATCATTATGAAATGAAATATTCCTTTCTAATGTTATGTCAAGAATGGGTAACTTGACAATAACAGTGACAAAAAACAAGTGATGATCATAAAAAAATCGAACACATGAATTTTCAATTTTTCCCCAAAATGTATACGACAAAAATTAATACAATGAGAAATGTGAATAATACGATTTTAACCCATTAATCTAAACTCGCTCCCTTTTTAGCCTGGTCTCTTTCACCCACTAGCTTGGACGGGAATAATTCTAGTTAAGGTACAAGGTGATGGAAATGAAAATTAATCTGAATTTAATTTTTAAATGAACTCCTTCGAGTCTATATTTTGAATAAACCAAAAATAAAATAATTAAATGATTAAGTTTGGCAATTTCCAAACTAATCATGAACTCACGTGACACAAATAGTCCTTTGATACCTACACGATTAATTTAGACGAAAATAATCAACTAATTAATTTATCTAAAATTTGCCGCACTGATTTTAAATGAAACAACTAATTACTTAAGTTGAATGTATATAATTCAAAATGAAATTTCAACTAATTTTACATCAGATATTGAAATAAAATTAAATCAAATAAGTCGTGAAAGACTTGACAAACTAAAATAAGATCACGAAAATCTTACTAAATGAAAAATGAAAAAGAACTTTGAAGAACGTTTTAAACGTACGCGGAGGTACTATTATGTACACTGCCTAAATGTTGAAGTGCGAACACTTTTTATGCTTGTTCTGAGGGTGTGACCTCAGGAAACTTGGAGGGAAAATTCGGGGACCAATAAGGCATGACCTTTGGTCCAGATTTCCCTCTCCAAACCCACTAGTCCCAATGCTTCAGGGTTAAACTCCATCCCTTCCACATTGAGTTTTCTCGAGATGTTGGGGTGTGGGCGGACTTTTCCACCCCAACTGTCAATAAGAATTGCTTTGGGACTTATATATTTCCCGCCACAAATTTTTAGTTTTATTCTAGATTTTTAATTAATGATTTATAAATTATTTATAAATAAATCTTATGTGTATTTAATTCTTTCAATAAGATAATTATTAGATTATTGAATGAGTTAGATTATTAATTTTTGGATTTTTAAATATCAAAATGTTCAATTTAATTAAATATTTCTTATTTAATTTATTGGTGTCGTCTGTTGAAATTGTTTTACTGATCAAATATCAACTGATTAATTACTTAATTAAATTATCGAATTTATTAATTGAATTTATTATTCCAAATATGTGAAAGTAATATTTATTTTCATTTCAAAATTTTAAACAAGAGGGAACACGAAAATGTCCCTTTGTCTCCATTTAGACGTTAAATTTCTCTTCTTCAAGTGTGTGGTCCAACCCTCAGAGAATAGCCAAATTCCTGGAGAAAATCTGAGAGAGAAATGTGTTTGTATCTTGGGTCTATTTTTTTTATATAGATTTACCCCATAAGAGTACCGTTGACGCCTTGAGATCGTAAAATGAGTGAGACAGACTGTGAGAGGGACTTGAGCGTTTGGCGCAGCAAGGCCCCAGCACATGTCTGTGAAGTAAATTTTTTTGGTGGAAATCGGTTGAAGAATTTTCTTGAAGGATTTATGACCCAGAATTTAGGCGTGAGAAACGAAATTTTTGGTTCTCCGAAAGGAAAATTTTATGTTTTGCGCAGTTAAATATTTCACGATATTAAATTATTTTGGAAACGAAAATTCATGAAATGGATTTTTAGACGGACGTCACACTGATAACAATAAAAAAAAATTTTAGTCTTTTGAAATGGTTTTCTTGAATTGATTAAATCAACTTAATTGTTTGATTCATTTAATTGATCCATTAATTAACTTACTCATGTATTCGGAAATCAATTTATCTGTTCAGGTAAGCCGAAAGGCGGATGCACTTCTCGGGCGAGAAGTGAAATGTTTACTAGCACCAGTTATCTGAAAAATGCAATTAGTATTTGGGCCTTATTCCTTTTACATAGAATTCCGTCGGTTATTTATGATTCATTTGAAAGTCCATGTACAACGCACAAAGGGCGTTGAGTGCAATAGGGATTATCCTGCCTAAATTACTTTACTATCTGTTTTCCGGTAGATTTTATTTTGGGAAATTTGTAGATAATTTATTTCCGTCAATACCTATATATTAAGCCTTGAGGAATTTGACCCGAAATCGGGTAATTTTGTCATCATCAAATTTCGAAAATATCTTAACCATCTTGAGTAGCAAGAGAATGATTTTTTTTGACGACTAAATTCCAAGAAAATTTTAATTTTAATGATTTTGTTATTCATTTCATTTGATACCTCGTGTCCGAGCAATGCTAGCAGGAGAACATGAAAATCATCATTGATTGTAAAACTGAATAGGGAACTTGCATGAATTTTTATTAATTTTTTTCATTTCAAAATCATGACCCCAGTTAACAATTTTTCAATCGAAAAAGTTCTAACAATTGTTCAATAATTAGTAATTAATTTTTAAAATTTCCATATTTCAAATGCTCTGAAATCGCTTGTGACGTCACAAGGTCTCTTGGACACTAAATCAATCACAGAACGTATCCAAGTAAACCTAACTTGATCTGTGGGCGTGTCTCAGCCAATGAAGGACTACGTCTCCCCACCCTCGGGCACTCGGCCAATGGGAAGTTACCCAAGGAACCTTGTGACGTCATAACCTAAAAATTAATCGCAGAAACTACTGGTTTTCAATTATCATAAATTATCTAGGACATATTCCACGATATTTTTTGCTGTTCGGCTATTCATTTTTCATGGAAAATGCACAGATGAGAACTTTAAGAGAAACTGAGCTCCATGCAAGTTCCCTATTGTTAAAATTGTCTATGGTTTCCGCATATCTTCAACACAATATTTACTTATTTACCACGTGTCTCACGGTTTGCAAGCAAAATTTAATATCCAACAACTAACGATTATAATTCTCCATCAATAGAATTTTTCAAATCTTCCAATAACCCTGAGGTCTTTGTTTCCTGAAATGATAAGTACTCACCCAAATAGTTAAGTAGTGTAGTTTATTGATTCAATTTCCTTGGCTGAAATTCCGAATTAAAGTTGCACATAGGGCATTGTGAAATTTTCGTAAGGACCTTTTTTATGGCTCTTAATTATCTCTACAAAAAAGGTATTTAGATTAATTTTCCTAGAGTCACTCGTTCTCGAGATCTCTGAGAAATAATGGACACGTTTTTTATTTATTCAATTAGAGTTTTATTAATTAGAGTTCTATTGAATGTAAAAAGATATTGGAGATATTGAATGAATCAATTAAATAAATCTTTATTGTATAATTAATAAATCTTTATTAATAATATCAATTACATTTCATATCGACAAGTAGTCAAGACCTGATCCAGCCGTAGGTTCTGAGGCGGATACGTTTATGAAATGAGTCGATCACTGCAACTGGTTAAATATTTACCATACATCGATATTTATTCAATACCGTCTATCAATATGATACCGATAGATGGCATTGCGCTATAAAATTGCCGATAGATGTCACTCAATGATATATAAGGAGCTTATCCATAAGCCACTCATATGCCTCATGCGATTTTTCTTTAAATGTTTTGCAATCAGTTTGTGGAACACTACCCAACTTAGATAGATCAACACCAGCTCTAGAAAGTTCTCCTCGAAGTTCATTGATTATTGTTCCATTGAGTTCTCTCGTACGTGCCATAATTATCGCACTACATTCACAAGGTACCGATGTCCCGCAGAAGAGTATTCCTGCATATGTGTAGTAATCAGTGGCGAATACTGTTTCAACTACTCTACCTACAACATGTGATAAAGAAAGAAAAGAAAAGAGTGATTTAGAAGAATTTTACGATTTTTCTTATCATCAAGTGAGTTTGGAATGTTTGTTTGAGAATATCTTGCGAAAAAAGAGGTTCAGAATGAGAGGAGGAGAATGTCATAAAACCTCTTTTATAGCTCACAAAATTCTCTGCAAAAAAGATCTTATTGCATTTTTCTTCAAAATTGACAAATTCGAAGATATTTGTAAAATAGTCTGGGTTGAATGGTGACAACAGTATCACCAAAGAGCTTGAGGAGAGACCGTCTCATCTGCAATTGAATTTAATCATAAGCAAAATAGAATGCTATAATCACAATTGGATCACTGAAGGAAACAAAACATCTCAGAAGTAGACCAAGTGACAAATTTACAGGAAAACTGCAAGAATATAACTCGCCATGTCTTTAAGGAACATAGAAACTGCGCATTTTGTTTTTATTTTAATTTAATGGGACTTGGGATTTCAAGGTGGGCTAGATCGTAGATAGTGACATAATTCTAGGGATTTAGGGATCGCACCCGGGAGTCAGAGTTCCAGGTTCAATTCAGGTTGAGTGGAATGGAAACCGTCACAAACCCTCTCGTTAAAAATTTCGTATTTATACAAAATCCATAATTTTGTATTTTTGAACTTAAAAAAAAAAATGAACTTACTTGGGAACATTTTCAAATATCCAGCACCCCACTCGTATGCAATCCTTCTCCCCTTGGCTGTAATGAAAAGCAAGAAACGTGTGCATGAAACATAAAAATTCATTCATAAAATAATCGGCAAATTTCTATTTTTCGAATTTTTTTTTTGACGTGATTTTTTTTATTAGTACAACATGTACGTTACCATAAGGACCGCTCACAGTGATCGGAGTAATTATATACTGTCCAGGCTCATCTCCAGGTGTGTAACTTATGCTGCGGCATTTACCTACTGGTGGTTGCATCTGTATTATATACCAAGTACCCAGAAACTGAAAAAACAATGTTTCTATAATTTGTAAAACGTGAATATGTCTGAAACTAATGGTTTTAGAAGAAAATGTCGGAAGACATTTTTTATAGAGAATTGACAGATCTACAACAAATGTATTTTGACACGTTTCTCTAAACCCTGTAGTTTACAACATATCCCCAAAAATATCCGTACTAATCCTAAAAACCTTCAAAATTCCCTAAAAAAATATTAATATTCATGTTCAAGGTTATTACCCGACTCATTTGGAATTTCGGTTGAGGAATTATCTTCGAGCATCCCGTGGGATAAAGATGAGCTTGAGCAATCGCCATAATGCCCAAGAGAACAGCCAGAGTCCTCAGCAAAAACATCTGGTGAAATTCAATCATAAAATGAAAATGAAAATTTACAGGTTTAACCGATCGGTTTTATACTCTGCCGGTGAATTCCTCCCTAAATCTTCTTGAAAACCAATCCCACACACAAGATCCTCAAGGATATTCACCAATCTCTCTTAGATTCGGAGATATTTATCAAAAATTTAAATTATAACTCGTCTCTTTTTAAACCTGTCATTGCATTCAAAAATTCACCAACTCAATTAATTTTCTTTCTTTAGGTTACTGCATTAGAAGATTTTAAAAAAGGAAAACCTCTAAGGGTCTACATAAAGTTGAGATTAAATGAGTTAATCGACTTCAACAGTCTAAAATGAAGTGAATTTAATTATTCCCCTATCGATAATTCATTCTTAAAAAGATCATACGGTCATGAAGTTGTTTTCTATCGCGAGATCTCGAAACAGCCTGACGCCTATTCCTGATTGATGGTCGATGAATAATGTGAAGTAGTTAGGGAAATACGCAGTAGATTCAATTTTCTCATGCTCACTATAATGATCCACGGAGAAAAAAATACGGTAAAAATTCGTGTGCTAGCACGGTAAAATGGGTGCAATCGCCAAGCACCTGGAATTTTCCTAATGCAGCACCAGAAAAATTCCTATAATCACGAGAAAAATTCATATAAATACGAGAAAAATTCCTACAAATATATGAAAAATTACTGTAGTTACAGGAAAATTCCTGGTGCTTGGCGATTGCACCCATTTTACCGTGCTAGCATCCGAATTTTTATTGTATTTTTTTTCCGTGTCCTCATCATACATATACATGTATTGAGATTTCATCTTTTTTTCATTTAATTATCCATTTCCATGACGATCGATAAATTTTGATGAATTGATAACAATTTCTTTAAAGAAAAGATAAAAAAATTGAAAAACATCAATTCAAGATTAGCACGCGCAGGCATGATAAAAACTTCATGGGTCAAAATGAATAAATTTGAATTTTGTCCCTCTTTGATAATAAAAATGAAAAAAATTAAACATGATTGACTTATTCATCTCAAATAATAATATTTCAAGTAAAACCAATAATTTCAACTCATTCCGTTCTTGGTCTGGTATCTTTTTCAATAAACAACACGGACGGGAAATAATTTTGAAATGAGGCGTTGGTGAATAAATGAAAAATTCTCTGATTAACGTTTAAACTGAATTTTTAGAGTCTATATTATAACGAGAAGAAATTGAAAGTTTGCGTTTACATAATAAAGTTATTGGACTTACAATTTGACGGTGATTCTCTCGAACACACATTCGAAATTTACGATGTTGGAATTTGATAAATTGATAAAGTAAAAAACACAAATAAGTTATGAAAGACTTCAAAGAAAAATGACGTGAAAACGTTAGAGTAAAAACCACCTTAAGAGGTTGCTATGATCAAAGATTTTCGAGGGAACTGAAGCGTAACGCTCCGTGCAAGTACACTTGTATACTCGTCTTGAGGGTGTATCCTCAGGAAACTCGGAGGAGATTTGGGGACCAATGAGGCATGACCTATGGCTCAGAATTTCCCTTTCCAAGTTCACTAGCGGGATGTTTCGGGGTTCTTCCATTCCTTCCACATTCTGCTACTTTCGAAATATTGGAGTGTGGGCGGACTTTTCCATTCCCCATTACAAATCACAATTTGCTTCAGGAGAACCAATTCTCCCTTCACAATTTCAAACTTAAAATTATTTATTATTTTATTTATAATTAATTATTATTATTTCTTGTAAATAACCTATAGAATGACATGGTTCTTTTTATAATCGAAAAAGAATCATTTCAATGTTTTTATTCATACCAAATTATTATTTTTTATCAGCTAGAGAGAATAATCATTATGAAAAGAAATATTGCTCTCTGATAACAATAAACAAAAATATCACTCTCTTGAATTAATTTAACCAATTGAATTATTTGATTTATTTAATCAATCAATTAAATAACTTACAGGTAAGCCGGAAGGTAGGTGAACTTAAGTGTCCCTTTTCCATTTAGGGATTAGAGGCTTAGTGACCTTCCTTGGACAGAAAGGGAAATGCTTATTTGTCCGAGTTATCTAGAAAATGCAATTAGTATTTGGGCCTTATTCCTTTTACATAGAATTCCGTCGGTTATTTATGATTCATTTGAAAGTCCATGTACAACGCACAAAGGGCGTTGAGTACAACAGGGATTATCGTGCTTAAATTACTTTACTATTTGTTTATTGCGCCTCGAAGAATTAGACTCGAAATCAGCTGACTCTGTCATTATCAAGCAGAATAATTTGTTAACGATTAAATTCCGAGAATATCTAAATTTTAATGACTTTGTTATTCATTTCATTCAATATTTTGTACCCGAACAATGCCGGTGGGATGACTAGGCATTAATGTTATCTAGAGGAACTGAGCTCCATGCAAATTCCCTATTGTTAAAACCGTCTAAGTTTCCGCATATCTTCAACACAATATTTATTTATTTACCACGTGTTTCACGGTTTGCAAGCAAAATTTAATATCCTACAACTAACGATTACAATTCTTCATCAATAGAATTTTTCAAATCTTCCAATAACCCTGAGGTCTTTGTTTTCTGAAATGATGAGTTCTCACCCAAATAGTTAAGCAGTGTAGTTTATGTCTTTGACTGAAATTCCGAAATAAAGTTGTACATTATCGTATTACATACATATAATTACATATAATTTTTCATCAAAATTAACAAAATGATGAAACAGCTGAAAAAGAAGAAAATAAATATTCAAGAGAGAGAGAAACGAAACAAGTAGAGGCGACCGATTCCATCTGACGGTTACTACACGGAGAGATAAGTTTGTTTCGTAATCGTGGGGCGACCGTTAGATATGGGGAAAAATTACTTGACTTTCCGTAATTTTTCCTGATACAGTCGACTCCCTGTAACTTTGTAGCCCTGATGGATCCGTCCGAGAATCAACTCTCGGACCGCAGCACAATCTGCGTTAAGAGAGAGAAAGAGTTTTTCTATTTCCCTTCCTCTTTTAACTCTCGGATTATGCCTCGGTCCGAGAGTTAAGTCTCGGACTGATCCATCAGGGTAGCTTATTAAATTCCCAACAAAATTGTCTTTTCCCATTTTCCTCTAAACTTAGTTGTATCGTCGGAATAATTCTGTTTTCAATTCGATGAAAAAAAAATTGAATTTGGAAAATGAGCTTATCCGTTTGCTTTTGTTAATTATTATTAGGGCATCGTGTGCGCGACAAGCTTCCAGTGATCGGCGTAGCGCAGATTAATTATAAATACATGTTCCGAGCCCCGACGGCTCCGTCCGAGACTCAACTGTCGGACCGAGGCATGATCCGAAAGTTAAAAGAGAGAACATAGCTCACTCCTGATACCGGCCCACCCAAAATTTTGTCTTGAGCCTTAACGTTGTCTCCACATGTGCATTCCGAGCTGCTAACCATTTTTATCAAGTACATGTACAGTGCAGTGATTCGTTTAGATGATAGTGCTTTGATCTGGCACTATTGACCCAGACCACAAGTTCCCTGCGTAAATTCTTTCCTAGGTATCAGGGGCGTGTATTATTTTCCCAAAAGTTATCAAAATAGAATTTTTCTTTTGATTCAATTTCTCTTGCTGCTTCGGCTTCAATATTAGATTGAAAGTTACTGTGGTAACCTCCTGATTTAAAAAGGAGCCTAAAAACTTCAAGCAGAATTCTGTTGAATTTTTCATTTCCTAGGTGTGCTGACTGATCTGCATCAATGCATCTCCTAATAACTCGTCATTCAGTCGTAAGCGTCTTCTTTCTGTCGCTTCAGATTCTATTTTGTCAATATTTTGTCCAATTCCCCTCAACAAATCAACAATTGGGTCTTTTTTTTTTAAATAGTGGGGGAGCAAAACCTCTCTTCGCAATTGGAAGAACTACGAGATTCATTCTTTTTCTCTTGCGAAGGGAGCGTGCACCTGAAGGTGTCGGTGATGTCTCCTCGACCTCCTCAGTCTGCTCAGTATTATCCTCAATCTCCACTGGGAACATGAGCGACTGGTTCAAAGCAGATGCTGATGCCTCCCTCATTGGTTGTTGTTTTTTTTTTTTTTGGTGTCACTTCATTTTCATTCATATATCTAGCAACCAGGTCAGCGACATCAATTATAAATCGCCGCTGAGAATCCATGTGACCCTCGATTGCCACTTTTCTTCTGATGCTTTTTAAAATTGTGTTGACATCTGCTCCCAATTTTAAGAGCATTTTTATATCACGGGTCTTTTGTCCGTTTTCTCTCGGCATTGTCGTAAGTTCTGGCGAAAGGACAAAATTTTTGAAGTGAAACTTCTTATGTTTCGGTAGCTGCCGTCGGGGGTAAATGAAAATTCAAGCGTTCGATCCGTGCGTCAGGAGGATAGGAGAAGTGATGAGAGAGTAGTGGTGGGGGGGACCGGGCGGTGAGGAGAATTATCGATGCGTTTAGAAGTTGCACTTCTACTGCGTGACGACTCACGTTCGTATTTTTTAAATCATAATTTGACATTTTTCGAATCAGTCAGCAGCTTACTGCCGCTAGATCTAATGAATGACCAGTAATATTAATGATACATGTCACATATGTACATATCCACAGGAAGTGAGTAATGTAAATGCTTGACAAATTATGTTATCATGTTGTACAGTTAAATTCAGAAGTCTGATGGAACAATGGGAGTCATGAGGAGGAAAAAAATAAATGAAGATATAACAGAATGTATGACATGAATCTAAATATTATGGTTTCTGCATCATTTCTTTTGTACAATGCGTATTCTATTCAACAGGATTTAACATGCTAATGACTCGCCAAATTTCTGATCTTTTTTTGTTGTGAATATTCCCAAAATATTCTCTTTCCGAATCAATTAATGTTTTTAAGGTTAATGAATAAATTATATCAAAAAAAATTAATGAAAATATCCTTTTCTTGACGGCCTCTAGCTGTATGTAGCCCCTTAATAGTCTCGGAGTTTTTTTTATCATATTTTAATTGTAATGTCCACTTAAATGGCGATTGTCTTTGTTTGCATGCTTGAAAAATGAATAAATAAATTATTGATTAAATTACTAGTATATTACATACCTCGGCCAGTAAAGTAAGGAATGTCTCAGATCACATGTAATTGTCGGTCGAGGCGAAGCCGAGGTCGACAAACATGTGATCTGAGGCTTTCTTATTTACTGGCCAAGGTGTGTATACTATTTTTCTGCTCGACGTAGCCAGAAAGCGGAAACTTCGTTCAGCGCAGCGGCCAGGAAGTTGACGCTTTCTGGCCGGAGGGCAGAAAAAGTATTTTTCATTCATAAAGCCTGTCATAAAATAATAACGAGAATTAAAAATATCGAACTGTTCTGACAGTTCATTGAGAAGTTAGGGACGTTTCTCTTCATTTCTTGAATTGAAAGTTTGAAATTATCAATGAAAATATTAATGGATAATGGTCTGATTGGAGGAAATGAAAAGAACTTTCCTTTTCGAATAACATCCTCTTCTATTACTCTCAAGGGAAATGTATACATGAAAATTGAACTTTAAAACACACCTTTTGCACAAGCAATATCTATGTCAGAATATTGCTTATAGATTAATATGCGAGATGTTTTAGAGTAGTCCTTGGCACTGAGAATTTTGCCACTGCCGTCCTGACTGGACAATCATGCTCAACTACTGCAAATATAGCTTTAGCCATTGAAGTTGTACTCCAACTTTGCTGTTTTGTTTTGCGTTTATAACGTCGTACCATTTTACAGTGAGATTGGTGGAGAAATATAGATATTTTTGAAGATATGTCACAGAGAGTTAGTAAATATAATAATGAGATTAACGTGTAAACCCAATAAATAAAATTTATTACTGTGCGCTTACTGTTCAACTACAAGGGCTTGAGCTAACACCATTTTTAAAGTCCACTATTCGGTCATCGTCGGTATAGAAATCTAGGGGTCTCACAGATGTCTCATGGTACAATTAATGGGATAGAATGTGGTACATCTAAGGCTCGTATATTTATAATTTCGTTGCCATAGATGATAATTTGTGAATAATTTTTACTGAATTAAGAAAGAAAAAAAGATAGAGGTTCCACTTTGCCCCACATTTAATTTTTTCAAAAATTTAATGACAGATCTTAATTTCAATTCCAATCAGGTTATTATCTCCACGACAAGTGCTTGATCTATTTAGATTAAAAAAAACTAAATTATTCCCTTAGAGGGTCCACTTTGTCCCACCCTCCCCTATATCAGTTTTTGGGAATTATCTTGGAATCTATGGGTGATGGGGGAATTTTTGTGGAGACCTTTTTTGTGGAGGGAATCAAGAGGTGTAAAAAAGGTCTCTTGGAAAATTTTGATATCTCGCTTGGATTCGGAGGTATTCATTGAAAAGTGAAATAGCGATTTATTCTTGGGAGAGTGAAATATCGATTTTATTGATGATGTTGTTGATATTTGTTGGAATAATAAATATTTATTAAATATTTGAAACAATTGTTGGGAATATTGGTCTGCACATGCGTATTAGGGTGAGTCAGTGTGCGCATGTGCAGAGGTGGTAGGGACAAGCTGACGCCATGGTAGGGACGCCTCTCCTGGTGAGAGTATCGCGGAGCGTTCAATTGCATTAAAATGTGCTCAAACCGCCGAAATAGAGAGCAGAGGGTAATAAATGACGATTCGAAATACGTGATAAACACGAGTGAAAGACTCTGTTGGAGAATTGTCGGGTGATCGAGTTGATGAGTTACATCGGACAATTTGTCATTTTGAGGACTTTAAATGACAGCCAAAAAAGCCTTTGTTTGGTTATAAACAGTCATTTGGAATGTGTGCCGAGTGTCCTCGTATCTAGAGTTATTAAACTGTCAATTTTCTTACAACAATGAATTAAAATTGAGTTGATTGACAAATTGGAATTTATTGAAATAATAATGACAATAGACCCAGAGGAATCTGGTGAGTCTGGTCAAGTGTTTAGTCTGTAAATAGCAATAATTTGGAGTATGTAACAAGTGGTGTGAAATCTCAAGTGTTTGAGTGTCAATAATCATTGTGAAAAATAATTAAATCGAGGTGAATGATATTTTTGAGTAAATTTCGAGTGATAGTGGCAATATTTTATGGTTGAGTGAATGAATTTAATGAATTTATTGTGACGAGTGGTGATAGAGTGAATTGTTTAGTGAGTGTGAGTGCATCTGAGGATATTAAAGCCCTTGGAGGAGTGGGTAGAGGGGTTGGAGAGTACTGGAGGGCATGGATTACAACTGAGGTAGGTCATTATTTCTCTCGTTATTCATTACTGATTATAACCTTCCATCGAGAGAGAATAATAACAATTTCAGGCCCTTATTAATAATGTCGTTAATTTTGTGTCTGTTACAGGTGGAAACTCCCTTCGAGAGATGAAAACGTAGATGTTTTTTGCATCCTACGCCGGTGAGTCAATCCAATTTATTTATTTACCTCAAGGATCTCTGAATAATCACATTTTAAAATTCAATTATATGTAATTTATTGACGAGTAAAATAAATATTTTCATTTTAAATTATCAAGAGCTAAATTCGAGATGATGAAGATGATTAGGTTTGAGGGGTTCCCTAGTCATCATCCAATCATCTGTGAACACTAAAACTCTTTCTTCTGGCAGCCTTACGCTCCTGATGAGTTATAAATTCCTTTCTTGCACTACTAATTCGCAATTCTAGAATCAGATTTATCTTACGAACAATTTCCTCAGCCACTGCTGTGTCAGCCTCGAAGTCGTGGGTTTTGAATGATGTTGATTGATGGATAGGGTGTGAATGCCTCGAGGAAACTAGAATAAACCAAAAAGAATTAATTAAAATCCCTCTTTTCTCCAGTTTAATCAGTTTTGTCTTTGATTCAGAGTTATTCACAAAAAACTCAACGCAAAATTGAGTAAAAATGTCTTTTTTTGCATTTTTATCACTCATTTTAGAATTTTAATGGGAATAAACGAGGTATATTTACGTAGCAATGTATCAGAGTTTGATGGATGCGTATAAACAAGAGTGAACAATGTTTTTGAGCCCTTTGTTTCGATTAATTCACACCAGGCAATATTATCCATTTGATAACTGACAGCTCGTTGTCTGTGCCAGAATCTACTTGCACCCTTTCCACTTGTCACTGGATCAATCTCAATTTTTTCACCCGATATACCCAGATGTATCTCAGTCTTTGCTCTCACTTTATTTATTATGTATACCCTATAAACAATGAAAATAATTGAGATTTATCATCACTTTGATTTATCCAAAATTAGTTTTTTCCAAATATCTCGGAATCTGATAGACAAATCAATGTTTTTGAAGAAACCTTTTTTATAGGGAAGAACGAGAGCTACAAAAAAGGTCTACTCAAAAATTTCGATATCCCCTCTAGTTTTCAAGATATTCAACAAAAACAAAAGACTAAATCACCTCAACTTTGAATTTCCCTCAAAACCAAATCACTTTTTTTGAAAATATCTCCGAATCTAATAGACAGATAAAAATTTTCGATATAACCTTTTTTGTAGCTCTCATTCTCCTCTACAAAAAAGGTCTTTTCATAAATTTCTCTCTCAGATAACGAGATATCAACAAAATAAACTCATGAATTGAAAATAAAAAATTGGAAAATCTTCATTTAATGTTTAAAAATCAAATTGATTAATTATAAATTATTCAAATTATTGATAATCAAAGTCTCACCTAAACGATTGATATAAAGGTGCTCCCATAGCCGTCGTATGTCTCTCCATTCTCGCCAAATCTTCAGCAAATATTTCCTGTCCCATTTCATTTTTCACTGTTGTTTCTTCATCAGTTAGACTTATTAAACCCATTGTATCATGCCTAGCACGATCACAGGGTGTCATTTCCATTAAACAAAGTGCAGGAAATTCAAATTTTGATATTATCTCACGTGGATCTAAACACGGAAAATCCCAATCAACTTCTCCATCGTCTTCAGTTATGTACAGGCCATATTCATTTATATCTGACCTTGAAAAATATAATTTTAATCAGTAATTAATTAATTATTATTTTTAATTAGTTTATAATTACTTGAGACTGTGAAATGGATGTTCACACGCATATTTGTAACAAATTAATCCAATAAATTCTTGTACTTTGGCTGTACCAACGACAACTATTTGTAGAGGATATTTTCGTTCTTCTTCACTCAACATACACATGTATATACGGTATTTACGTATTGTTTCTTCGAATCGACTCTGAAAGAAAATTTTTTAATTAGTTTTTTGAGGATATCTTGGAAATTAATCGATAAATCGTAATTTTTATCAATACCTTTTTTGTAGGTCTCATTTTTCTCTACAAATAAGGTCTTTATAAAATTTTTGATTTACCGACTAGATTTCGAGATATTTTGATAAAACTCATTGGATAATTCAATTTCATCACAAAAACGTACGAGTCAATCAGTTTTTTGAAGATATATCGAAAACTAATCGATATATCGCAATTTTCATAAGGACCTTTTTTGTAGAGGAGGAAAAATGCTACAAAAAAGGTTTATATAAAAATTTCGATATCCATCTTAGACTTCGAGATATTCATGAAAAATATAAATTAATTTTTTAAAATAATGATTTACGTACATTTCCATCGAAATGCTTGTACATAATGAATGGATTTTTTGGTACCAATGGTGCATTGGCAAATTGTTCAGAAAATAGAGATTGTCGTTGGGGTCTATCATTCGTATCTCTCTTACGAAGATCTTTACGTTTAAACATTTCAAATTTTTCTTCTTCAGTCATTCTCACAGGATTTGGCTCCCACTTAATATGTTTTATTTTAGCCGCTCTTCTACGCTCTATATCCATTTTCTGAAGACGTTGTGCTGTGTTAGATCTTGGTCGATATCCAATATCCATTTCTAATATGAAATTCAATTTTTTTACTCAATAACAAAAATTAAAATTTAGTTTTACCTCAATATCTCTGGATCTAGTGGAGAGAGAAAAATTTTCATAAGGACCTTTTTTGTAGAGAAAAATGAGAGCAACAAAAAAAGTCTCTACAAAAATTTTGATATATCGACTAGATTTGAAGATATCATAAAAAAACTGATGGAATAAAAAACTTTACCTGTATCATGTGATTCAGAAATAGCAGGCAAGTCTTCACCATCACTCTCATCATCTGGGTAACAAATTTCACCAATTTTCTTCAATTGTTTAGGTATATCCTCACGCACCATAACCTCTTCACACAGCCCTCAAATCAAAAATATAAAACAATTTAAAAAATGAGAAAATAACATTTTATCAATTTTCCTCATTAATAACAATAATAATCAATTATTCAGATGTTCAATTACCTGTGGCATCAGTGGATATAAAATTATCACGTATATGAGAGAGCAACCAGTGTTTATTATCGTACAGAGCCATTGTTACAACACTTTAATCAATTTTATCATTAAATTTATATTCAAAAAATTTTTCCAATTTATTCATTAAATTCACTCGATCGATATATTTATTTAATTATATATTTTTTTACATGTTTTAATGGTGTATTTTGATAATCATTTGAACCACGTTTTGAGGTTGAGATGAAAAATTCCATTACAGGGGTACCCGAATGGTCATGTCATTGCAGAATTCGTTTTTACCATGTGATGGTAATAGTTGTTGTTATTGGGGGGGGTCTCATTAATTTTTTTCAACAGAGATCATGACCCCAATTAACAATTTTTCATTTGAAAATTTTCCAAAAATTGTTCAATAATGAGTAATTAATTTTTAAAATTACCAAATGCTCTGAAATCGTTTGTGACGTCACAAGGTCTCTTGGGGGCGTAATTACGCCAATTCTAACCTAACCTGTGGGCGTGTCTCATCCAATAAGGGATCGGGACTCCCCACCCTGCGTGCAGTTCATGGATCATGGGTAGTTTTTGTTTTTTGCTTCCGAATGGAAGCATTGTAATCGTTCCATTTTGAAATTTTCCAATTTTGCCTGGAAACGTTCTAGAATGGTCTGAAACGTAAAAATACGAAGTTTGGCGAAAATGTCTGTATGTGGTCATGCTGACCAGTGGTCACTTTTTCGTAAATTTAACGATTAAACGAGTAAAAGAGTTCCGAAAAATCTGAAATTTTGTGAGATAGTTGGAATTAGATGGGGCTAGTTCAGTGCCAAATTTCAGCTCGATCGATCGATTAGTTCCTGAGATATTTATATGTATCGAAAATTCGTTTCCCTTCAATATCTCGAAAATGACTGGATCGATTTATTTTTTATTTTTTTCAAAATTTTTGTCTCGATGTCCTCTATCTCAATCAACCAAAATATGTATACCCGTTGGTAGAAAGTTTTCGAGATATGGCTAGTTTTCCGTTTTTCATTGAAAATCCTTGTAAACACGCTAACTTTTGAAAAAAACGAGATATCAACTTGAAATTTGGCATGAAGGTATCTCTTATGATTGCAATGTTTGGTATTGAAAATCAGCTCAATCGGATGGTTAGTTCCGGAGATATTTAACCTTACATGAAAATCGATTTTATTCGATATCTCGAAAACGACCCAATCGAGTTATTTTTTTTTCAAAATTTTCGTCTCGACGTCCTCTGTCTTAATCAATAAAAATATATATACCCGTTGGTAGAAAGTTTTCAAAATCAGCTCAATCGGACAAGTGGTTCCGGAGATATTCAACTTTCGAGATATGAAATGCAAAACATTTACTATAATAATACGCGAAAAGGATCGAAAGGACCATTCGGAAGCGCTCCATCAATTGATTGATGGCGAATAAAAAACGCACACGTTAAATTAACAAACTCTACAACCGCAAATCTGTAGTTACGAATCTATAGCCGCATGTCGCTGCCGCCTACTTGTTTTTTTTGTTATTCATGTATAGTTATAACCGTTTTTTCTTTACATTTTCCCTATTTTCCAGTTTTTCCCACAAGTTTTATATAGCTCGGAGGCAATTTACGAAATATTGCACGAGGAAGAATCGAAAAGGCAAAATTTTGGGTGAGCCGGTTTCAGCCAATTTTGACATTTTCTCCAATTCAACGATTTTTCAATTTTTTTCGCGAATTCTGAGCAGCCAGGCAGCTATTTTAGAGATATCAAATGAGAAAGAATCGAAAAGACAAAATTTTTGATGAGTCGAAATTTCAGGTGAACATTCTTTAATCAAAAATGGCCAATTTCGAAAAATTATGTATTTTAACTATGTTGCAGTATTCCTTGTGAGGTCTGAGTATTCGGGCAGTGAGTACAAAAATATAACAAGCTTTCATATTCGGAATGTTAAGAAATGATAGAAAGTGTATGATTATGCAGAAAATGTATAATTGTTGTGCGCTACAGCGCTTACTGGAAGGTCGTCATGATGCTCTAGTTTTTTATATATTGATCCATTATTATTTATTCTGACATCTTTTTATGTGTCTGTTTATTTATTGATCTTATTTTTTAATAAATCCATTTATTTTAAACCCACGTGCACTTCAATATGTAAACAATTCCACCACGTGGTCAGTTTCGTGAGTGAAACGTAGCAAACAAATTCTTAAAATTTCAAATTTTTGAATTTGCCCATTTTCCAGACACAATTATCAATATAATAAAAATTACTTTTAAAATAAAAAAAAAAGAAATGTTTCCGCCCGGGATCGAACCGGGGACCTTCCGCGTGTTAGGCGGATATGATAACCACTACATCACGGAAACCGTTATTACTATATAAAACTAAAAGGGTACTATTATTGGTCACTCACTCCCAAATACGTGTGTGACCCTTACTGGGCCACACGAATAACTTCCCGACCATAAAAATAGTTAAAAAGTCGAAAAAATTGAAAAAATATATTCTGAAAAAGGTTGCAAAAGGAATCCGAAAGTTATCGTTGATAAAAATGAAAAAACAATGCAAATATTTTATTCAAATAACTCGGTAATCGGTAAGACAATTATCATGAAATTTTAAGCAGATTTGAGTCGCATAATTGTGCATCAATTGAAATCAAAACTACACAATTCCGAACGTTTCTTCAGGAGAAATTGTAGAATTTGTGAAAAAAAGCCATTTTTTGACGTTTTTTGGCCACTTTTTGATCTAAGTCTCATTGAATACTAGAGATGCAAAATGACCGTCATTTTTGGATTCGCGTCATATGACCAAAAAATGACGGTCTTATGACGGTCATGTGACGTCGCAAATTTTCGAAAGACAACTGGCGGTCACACAAAATTTGTGACGGTCAGAAAAATCATATATTCAAATAATAAATTTATCCACGATAAATTCATCTATATAGATGCAAAATGTCGGTCATGAATATTTTCTAATTTGTGACGGTCATATAATTGATGTATGTCATGTTATTAATTTAAATTGATATTCACACAACTGCGACGGTTTAATATTACCGACTAATCGAGATCAGCCCATCAAGGCAGTCTATAAGATTGCGGTTGAATACATTGGAATTAGAATGTAAAAAAAACGGTGACAGTCATGTACAACTATATAGTTGCAAAATGACCGTCACCATTTTTTTGCCAATTGAGACGGTCATGGGAAAAGAAAATTGTGACCGGGTCACTGGTCATTGGGGCCTCGTCATGTGACCGTCAATGACGGTCATGTGACGCGTCATATGACGGTCACATGACGCCCTCGCATCTCTATTGAATACGTATCGATTGGCGGCAATAGAATTTAAATCGGACTGTTGGTTCGCGAGGAATCGTCGGGCAAAATTTTGGTCACATACACACACACACAGACGAAGATTACTCGGAAAATATTCTAGAATGTTTCTAGAGGTCAGGAAACGTCGAGATCTGATGAAAATTTCATTTTCCATTTTCGGGGTCATTACAATAACTTCCACCCTTCGGGTCGGGAAGTTATAAAAAAAATTAGTTCTAATTTTTAAAGGTGAGTCAAAATTTAGAAAAATTATGTATAATCTCTTTATCCAAAAAAAAAAATCTTAAAAATTATTTTTGTCGTTTCGGTCGACACTTCATTGTCATTAACTTTTCTTATATTTTTTTATATAAATACTCCTTTCCATTTTGTACTTCATATATACTTCAGTTGTACTTACACCTATGTATTTATTGACCCTGTTATTGAAAAAAACTCAATTATCGATTCATGAATATTTTATTAAACTTGCAAAAATATAATACACATTTCATAAAATGGATATTAAAAAAAAAAATATCCTTATAAATTAAAAAAAAAAAATCACCTAAATATCTCTCCCTCTTTCTGATGAATCTTACTGTGCCTCGCCAATTTAGATCTAGTAACAAATCCTTTATCACAAAGTTGACAAACAAATGGCCTCTCACCAGTATGCACCCTCTGATGTACCTTCAAATGACCGGATTCATAGTAAGATTTGCAACACAAATTACACTCAAATTTTTTAACACCATTGTGATACTTCATGTGACGATTTAACTCGGGTTTTGACAAAAATGATGTATCACAAAGGTGACATGGATATTTACGTTTGTCCTCGTGTTTCTGGACATGTCTAGCCAATTCTGAATTAGTATAGTAACTCTGTCCACACGTTTCACAGGTGTAACGGCTGCCCAATGTATGTCTCTTCATATGCATTTTAAATGACTGAATATTTCTGAATAATTTACCACATGTTGTGCATTTCAATGGTGATGTTTGATGCGTACCCTTATGATACCTCAATTCCGATCTTTTAGGGAATATTTGACCACATTCCGTACAGATGAATTGCAGCAATTTTAAAGGACATTTTTCGTAATGTTTTTTTAAGGGAATTCTGCTGAATGATTTTTTGCAATATCTGCATTTGTATAATCTCACTTTCTTCACCTTTTTAGATGTAATTCCTATTGCCTCTGGATTATTTTCACCTGTTAAATTCAAAGGAATTGTCTGCTGATTGTCAATTACATTCTCTTGATCAGGTATATCATTTTCGGATGATAGGCAATGCTCGATTACGTGATTTTTGAGGTCTTGGAGGGATTCAAATTCGCGTGAACATAATTGACAATTTGTCGTATTATTTAATAATTGTTCATCATTGGTGATTTCTTCGTATGCTCTGAGGTAATCGCAGGATTGAATTTCCGAATTTTTCGAGTCTTCTTTGATTTTTTTTTGTTGATTACAATCTGGACGAATTTGTTTAGTGACATCGGGATTTTGATTGATTTCATCAATTTTCCATATCTTAAATATACAATTATGTGAGTTAAAAGGGGTGGAATATTCATGATTAATATTTTTTATAAAATTTCATTACCTGAAGGCCTTCATTCGTGGGCACCAGCAATGCATAACTCATCGTATTTTTCATACTAAATTCGTCATTTTCATTGATCATATCTTTAAATTCATCGTCAACTATATTTTTATATATATTTGTATCAATGTCTCTGGAATGATCCTGCAATTGTACGGATTTTAAACACGATCTCAATGCTTTGTCCGACATTTCTACTAATAAACGAAATTCGTGAAATTGATTCACTTGTCGATGACACGTGTTACATATTGTTATTGGGAGACCGTCGGTTGGATTTATCTGCAAAAAAAAATTAGTGAAAATTTTTTTTTTTCAACTAGAAAAATAAAAAATTTTAAAATTGTTAAAAATTAAGAAAAAAATTTTAGTTTTTAAATTTTGAAAAATTTAAAAATCATTATCATTATTTTGGGTTTTTATTATTTCAAAAAATTGCATAAAAAAATGTTTATTAAAATAACTCACTTCCACACGTGCAATAGAGGTTATTTTATCAGCAAACGTCGCAATATGAGTTTCTTGATCGATTTCATCGAAAATGGAGAGCATTCCATTTCCCTGTTTAAGACATAATCTGCATACATCATTAATTAATCTTTTATTGTTGATAATTGTCGTCATTGTGTTAATAATAATTTATCGAATCTGCAACAATTGAAGTGAATGTTATTCTTGGTCTGTGAAAATGAGAGTAATTGAATTAATGAGAAATAATTGCATAAATATGATTATTAATTATAAACAAAAGGGAATACTTACTTTTATAAATAAATAACGGCTTCAGTCGATGATTTTTGTATTCGAGATTCAGACAAAATACGATAAATATTTTATATGATTTTATGCATCATTACGTCACTAAATTATTTTGAATATTTGTGGGTATTTATTTGTGAAATTTATTTTTTTATTATTTAATTTATTTCAAACAAAAACTAGATTTGTAAAAGTGGTACTGACCGTAATGACAGATGTTACGTCGCCATATTGAAATATGCACACATGCGCGTTCCGCGTTATATTGAGGGGGTAAAAGAGATTTCTGTATTGAGCGCGAGTATTTGAATATAATTATCATGGATAATTAATTATTATTATTATTTCTCTTCAAAATCATGCATTCACCTGATGGATTTATTGAGTAATTGATATAATAAAAGGAAATGATACGGTAAAATCGTATTGAAATCGAAATTATCGAAAAACTAACGCGCGCGACTACCTTCCAGTAAGCGCTGTGCACAACAATTATACACTTTCTGCATAATCATACACTTTCTATCATTTCTTGACATTTCCAATATGAAAGCTTGTTATATTTTTGTACTTACTTTTTAAAATAGTTAAAACATATAATTTTTCGAAATTGGTCATTTTTTCATTAAAGAATAGTTCACCCCAAATTTCGACTCATCAAAAATTTTGTCTTTTCGATTCTTTCTCGTTTGATATCTTCAAAATAGCTGCTCGGCTGCTCAGAACTCGCGAGAAAAATTGAAAAATCGTTGAATTGAAGAAAATGTCAAAATTGGCCCTCTTGACTGGAGAATGGCTGATCCCCGAAACCGGCCCACCCAAAATTTTGTCTTTTCGATTCTTTCTCGTTTGATATTTTCATAATGGCTGCCCGGCTACTCAGAACTCGCGGAAAAAAATAGAAAAGAGTTGAATTAGAGAAAATGTCAAAATTGGCCAATTTTGGCTGGAGAATGGCTGACCCCCGAAACCGGCCCACCCAAAATTTTGTCTTTTCGATTCTTTCTCGTTTGATATCTTCAAAATAGCTGCCCGGCTACTCAGAACTCGCGAGAAAAATTGAAAAATCGTTGAATTGAAGAAAATGTCAAAATTGGCCATTTTGGCTGGAGAATGGCTGACCCCCGAAACCGGCCCACCCAAAATTTTGTCTTTTCGATTCTTTCTCGTTTGATATCTTCATAATGGTTGCCCGGCTATTCAGAACTCGCGAGAAAAATTGAAAAATCGTTGAATTGAAGAAAATGTCAAAATTGGCCCTCTTGACTGGAGAATGGCTGATCCCCGAAACCGGCCCACCCAAAATTTTGTCTTTTCGATTCTTTCTCGTTTGATATTTTCATAATGGCTGCCCGGCTACTCAGAACTCGCGGAAAAAAATAGAAAAGAGTTGAATTAGAGAAAATGTCAAAATTGGCCAATTTTGGCTGGAGAATGGCTGACCCCCGAAACCGGCCCACCCAAAATTTTGTCTTTTCGATTCTTTCTCGTTTGATATCTTCAAAATAGCTGCCCGGCTACTCAGAACTCGCGAGAAAAATTGAAAAATCGTTGAATTGAAGAAAATGTCAAAATTGGCCATTTTGGCTGGAGAATGGCTGACCCCCGAAACCGGCCCACCCAAAATTTTGTCTTTTCGATTCTTTCTCGTTTGATATCTTCATAATGGTTGCCCGGCTATTCAGAACTCGCGAGAAAAATTGAAAAATCGTTGAATTGAAGAAAATGTCAAAATTGGCCCTCTTGACTGGAGAATGGCTGATCCCCGAAACCGGCCCACCCAAAATTTTGTCTTTTCGATTCTTTCTCGTTTGATATCTTCATAATGGTTGCCCGGCTATTCAGAACTCGCGAGAAAAATTGAAAAATCGTTGAATTGAAGAAAATGTCAAAATTGGCCCTCTTGACTGGAGAATGGCTGATCCCCGAAACCGGCCCACCCAAAATTTTGTCTTTTCGATTCTTTCTCGTTTGATATTTTCATAATGGCTGCCCGGCTACTCAGAACTCGCGGAAAAAAATAGAAAAGAGTTGAATTAGAGAAAATGTCAAAATTGGCCAATTTTGGCTGGAGAATGGCTGACCCCCGAAACCGGCCCACCCAAAATTTTGTCTTTTCGATTCTTTCTCGTTTGATATCTTCAAAATAGCTGCTCGGCTGCTCAGAACTCGCGAGAAAAATTGAAAAATCGTTGAATTGAAGAAAATGTCAAAATTGGCCCTCTTGACTGGAGAATGGCTGATCCCCGAAACCGGCCCACCCAAAATTTTGTCTTTTCGATTCTTTCTCGTTTGATATTTTCATAATGGCTGCCCGGCTACTCAGAACTCGCGGAAAAAAATAGAAAAGAGTTGAATTAGAGAAAATGTCAAAATTGGCCAATTTTGGCTGGAGAATGGCTGACCCCCGAAACCGGCCCACCCAAAATTTTGTCTTTTCGATTCTTTCTCGTTTGATATCTTCAAAATAGCTGCCCGGCTACTCAGAACTCGCGAGAAAAATTGAAAAATCGTTGAATTGAAGAAAATGTCAAAATTGGCCATTTTGGCTGGAGAATGGCTGACCCCCGAAACCGGCCCACCCAAAATTTTGTCTTTTCGATTCTTTCTCGTTTGATATCTTCATAATGGTTGCCCGGCTATTCAGAACTCGCGAGAAAAATTGAAAAATCGTTGAATTGAAGAAAATGTCAAAATTGGCCCTCTTGACTGGAGAATGGCTGATCCCCGAAACCGGCCCACCCAAAATTTTGTCTTTTCGATTCTTTCTCGTTTGATATTTTCATAATGGCTGCCCGGCTACTCAGAACTCGCGGAAAAAAATAGAAAAGAGTTGAATTAGAGAAAATGTCAAAATTGGCCAATTTTGGCTGGAGAATGGCTGACCCCCGAAACCGGCCCACCCAAAATTTTGTCTTTTCGATTCTTTCTCGTTTGATATCTTCAAAATAGCTGCCCGGCTACTCAGAACTCGCGAGAAAAATTGAAAAATCGTTGAATTGAAGAAAATGTCAAAATTGGCCATTTTGGCTGGAGAATGGCTGACCCCCGAAACCGGCCCACCCAAAATTTTGTCTTTTCGATTCTTTCTCGTTTGATATCTTCATAATGGTTGCCCGGCTATTCAGAACTCGCGAGAAAAATTGAAAAATCGTTGAATTGAAGAAAATGTCAAAATTGGCCCTCTTGACTGGAGAATGGCTGATCCCCGAAACCGGCCCACCCAAAATTTTGTCTTTTCGATTCTTTCTCGTTTGATATCTTCATAATGGTTGCCCGGCTATTCAGAACTCGCGAGAAAAATTGAAAAATCGTTGAATTGAAGAAAATGTCAAAATTGGCCCTCTTGACTGGAGAATGGCTGATCCCCGAAACCGGCCCACCCAAAATTTTGTCTTTTCGATTCTTTCTCGTTTGATATTTTCATAATGGCTGCCCGGCTACTCAGAACTCGCGGAAAAAAATAGAAAAGAGTTGAATTAGAGAAAATGTCAAAATTGGCCAATTTTGGCTGGAGAATGGCTGACCCCCGAAACCGGCCCACCCAAAATTTTGTCTTTTCGATTCTTTCTCGTTTGATATCTTCAAAATAGCTGCCCGGCTACTCAGAACTCGCGAGAAAAATTGAAAAATCGTTGAATTGAAGAAAATGTCAAAATTGGCCATTTTGGCTGGAGAATGGCTGACCCCCGAAACCGGCCCACCCAAAATTTTGTCTTTTCGATTCTTTCTCGTTTGATATCTTCATAATGGTTGCCCGGCTATTCAGAACTCGCGAGAAAAATTGAAAAATCGTTGAATTGAAGAAAATGTCAAAATTGGCCCTCTTGACTGGAGAATGGCTGATCCCCGAAACCGGCCCACCCAAAATTTTGTCTTTTCGATTCTTTCTCGTTTGATATTTTCATAATGGCTGCCCGGCTACTCAGAACTCGCGGAAAAAAATAGAAAAGAGTTGAATTAGAGAAAATGTCAAAATTGGCCAATTTTGGCTGGAGAATGGCTGACCCCCGAAACCGGCCCACCCAAAATTTTGTCTTTTCGATTCTTTCTCGTTTGATATCTTCAAAATAGCTGCCCGGCTACTCAGAACTCGCGAGAAAAATTGAAAAATCGTTGAATTGAAGAAAATGTCAAAATTGGCCCTCTTGACTGGAGAATGGCTGATCCCCGAAACCGGCCCACCCAAAATTTTGTCTTTTCGATTCTTTCTCGTTTGATATTTTCATAATGGCTGCCCGGCTACTCAGAACTCGCGGAAAAAAATAGAAAAGAGTTGAATTAGAGAAAATGTCAAAATTGGCCAATTTTGGCTGGAGAATGGCTGACCCCCGAAACCGGCCCACCCAAAATTTTGTCTTTTCGATTCTTTCTCGTTTGATATCTTCAAAATAGCTGCCCGGCTACTCAGAACTCGCGAGAAAAATTGAAAAATCGTTGAATTGAAGAAAATGTCAAAATTGGCCATTTTGGCTGGAGAATGGCTGACCCCTGAAACCGGCCCACCCAAAATTTTGTCTTTTCGATTCTTTCTCGTTTGATATCTTCATAATGGTTGCCCGGCTATTCAGAACTCGTGAGAAAAATTGAAAAATCGTTGAATTGAAGAAAATGTCAAAATTGGCCATTTTGGCTGGAGAATGGCTGACCCCCGAAACCGGCCCAAACAAAATTTTGTCTTTTCGATTCTTTCTCGTTTGATATCTTCACAATCGGTGCCCGACGACTCAGAACTCGCGAGAAGCATTGAGAAAGGATTAAATTAGAAAAAATTTCAAAATTAACCATTTTGCCTGTAGGATTTACCCTAAATCCCGACTCACCAAACATATTGTCTTTTCGATTCTTTCTCGTGCAATATTTCGTAAATTGCCTCCGGGCTATATAAAACTTGTGGGAAAAACTGGAAAATAGGGAAAATGTAAAGAAAAAAAAGATTATAACTACACATGAATAAGAAAAGGAAAAACAAAAACTACACATGAACTGCGCGCAATTCCATACAAACGAAACGATAACATTCTCGTAGTCATAGAAATCATTAATTGATCGATTGATCCATTTACCAATCAGAACATGAATAAAAAGTTAACAATCAAGACAATGTTTCATTGTCAATCAACTTAAGGATAAAGGATATAGTACATTAGAGTACGAGGTGCGAAATTCCGTTTTCGACGAATGTGAAGTTTACAGGTCGAGCCGAAGGCGAGGTCTGTACTCACATTCGTTGAAAACGGAATTTATCGCCGAGTGCTCTATACTGTTTTAGTTCAGTCCGTGCGGAAGCCGAGTTAATCGCACGAACCGACTTACCGCACGGAGTGTACTAAAGGAAAATCTTGAAAGTCGAAGGGTAAATAATATCGATATTGGTGATGACGTACATCCGGTAAACAAATGGAGGCGCAGGCGCGCGAGGTGTGCACTAACCTAATGCTAATGTTGAGTAATTAATGAGTTATTAATCGAATAATATCGATTATCGATTTATGTCGATTATCGATTAATTTTAATCATCGATTAGGATTGATCATGGATTAATTTCGATTATCGATTAGAATCGATTGTCAACTAATGTCGATTATAGATTAATATCGATTATCGATGCATGTCGATTTTCGACCAATGTCGATTATCGATTAATATCGATATTTACAAACGCCATATTGAAATCGCGCCATTATCGACATATATGAAAACGGTAAAACAGTTTCCTATATCAAGCGCGAATATTTGAACGTAATCCCCAACACCTCATTATCAATAACTCATAATCATCATTCCTCTCAAAGATTATCCAACACTCGCCACAGCCACGAAACAATAGAGTCATCAAAAAACATAAAAAAAATGCTGGATAAACACACATTGCATGTTTATCATTTAAAATCCATCCGATGCAATGCACGGATAACACTGTTATTCTTCCATTCAACTGTAATTTTATCATTAACCACTACAAGACACAAAGGAAATTTATTCATGTCACTTTTATTTTTCAAGTAAACGGTAAATAATAATCAAGAATATCGATTAGTTTATTCCTCAACTGAAGTATTCCAGCCCTGGAAAATACCCGACATTACAGTTTGTTTATTGTTAGCCAACGATTCTACATTATTTAATAAAATTTATCCTTTTTATTCATCAAATATTATTTTTTCGCAAAGTGGTAAAAATTGATTCCAGTAAATACGTAATTATCTCATTAACAATTGATTCTGGAGAAAACTGTCAAGAGACCTTTTTTGTAGATAATTAAATTTCTGATAAAAAAGGTTTTATCACTTTTTTTGATAATATCAGTCATTCTTGAGATAAATCGATAATTAAAAAAATATCAAATTTGACTTTTTTTATTTATTTAATTAATTAATTAATTAATTAAATTCGTTCTGCCTTAAAAAATATGAAACTTGTTAATTAAATTGAATCAATAATATCCGGTATTATTGAGAGCAAGCAAGTGTACATATGTCCAATTATTTTTAATCAAGAAAAAAAAATTTTTAACAAATATTGAATTCGTACAGTTCTGGGTTTATATTCTCATATTGATACTTGTCAGTTGTCTAGTGAGGAGGACATGTCAATAATTCAAGAGGAGAGAATATTACGCTCATGTGAGTTATTCCTCCTCTTCTTACATCTGCGTTCTTCAAATCTCCACCAATAATCGAAAGTAAGAACTCAATTTTTACTAAATAATCGACTATCTCGTAAACTATTGATTTTATAGAAAAATGTCAAAAGACCTTTTTTCAGATCATCAAATTTCCCACAAAAAAGGTCTCTTGACATTTTCTCGTTAAACCACTCATTATCAGAGTTATTCGATGTTAATCGATTTTAATGAATTTTAATCGAATTCCGTAATTTGATTAATCTTTGATTATCTCGAGAACTATCCATTTTAGGAGAAAATGTCAAGAGACCTTTTTTGTAGATAATTCAATTTCTGACAAAAAAAAACTCTTAACATTTTCTCCTAAAGTGAATAGTTCTCGAGATAATTCAATATTTATAAAAATTAATAATTCTTTCATTAATGAATCTTCAAACAGTGACAACACCAACAGTTAATCCAACAAATTTCGTACAAAATTCAGACAGTCTTCATGTTGCACTCAAGCCGATAATCACGTTAGCACAATGTTTCGCCGTTTTTCCAGTTAACGGTGTTAATACTCCAGATTCATCTCATCTCAAGTGAGTTTTTTTTTTTTTTTTAATGAAATCTACATTTTACAGGATTGATATTTTTTTTTCTCGTACAGATTCACTTGGAGAAGTCCTAAAATATTATACAGTATGATTGTATTGGCATTGTCGTTGTTTATGACTGGAGCGAGTATTCATCGAGTAATTTCCAGCGAATTTACGTCTCCAAAAATGAGTAAATTATTTATATTTTTCAATTGTTTTATTTTTATTAATTAAAATATCAATTGATTAATAAAAAAGAATTGATTAATTAATTAAAAATTAATGAATTAATTGATTGAAAAAATTAATTAATTTTTTTCATTAAATTTTCATAGCAACATTAGTATTTTTTGGCACATCATGCATCACAAATATATTATTCCTAAAACTCGCTAAAAATTGGCCCCGTATAGCGGCAAAATGGGAAAAAATTGAGCGAGAATTGGCGACACGTCATCGACGAACATCAAAATACAATCTTGTTATTCGTTATAAAATAATCACAGCAACTATCATGATAATAGCTCTCAGTAAGTTTAAATAATTGTAATTATTTATATCAATAGTAAAGTGATAAATTTAATTTTCTGTCTCAGTTTTTTGTGAATATCTCGCAATCTAGAGAGGATATGAGAATTTTTATGAGAACTTTTTTTATAGGTCTCATTTTTCTCTACAAAAAAGGTCCTTATGAAAATTCCCCTATCTCCCTTAGATTCGGAGATATTGATGAAAAACGAAACTGAAAATTGAATTAATCGAATAAATGATCTTTTAAGATCGTTTTTATGGAATATCTCGTGATCCAGTGGATATATGACAATTTTTATAAGGACTTTTTTTGTAGAGGACAGTCAGAGCTACAAAAAGGTTTTCTATGAAAATTTCGATATCTCCCCTAGATTCAGAGATATTCCTCAAAAACAAATAAATTGGTTCAATTTTTCAGTTGAACATGCACTTTCTATAGTATCCGGATATTTAAGTGCAGCAGAATGCGCCCAATTACGAGGAGAATCTGATGTACTTGGTGTTTACTTCCAGACTCAATTTCCCCAGGTGTTTAAACCCCAAAAATATCCCCTTAACAATGATATTTAACATGTAATTTTTACTTTTAGATATTCAACAAAACCTCTTATTCATTTTGGAAGGGCATGATGGTGCAGGGAATCAATGTATTGACGACATTTTCATGGAATTTTTTGGATATTTTTTTGATCCTCATGTCGACAGCATTGACTTATCACTTTGGATTACTCAATGAGAGATTAAATTCAATCAAAGATAAAACAATGCCCGAATGGTGGTGGGCAGAGGCTAGAATTGATTATAATCGTCTTGCATCACTCACTAGACAAGTTGATTCTGATATTTCTGGACTTATTCTCCTGTCTTTTGGAATTAATCTCTACTTTATTTGCATTCAACTAATGTATTCGTTCAAGTAATTGATACATTATTATTGATTATCGATTTATATCCATTAGTATCGATGTATATCGATTATCAATTCTATATCGATTCGTATCGATTAGTATCGACTATTGATTAATTTCGATTATCGATTCAGATTGATTATTGACTTCCATCGATTAGTATCGACTAACAATTTATATCGATTATCGATTTATTTCGATGATCGATTTAGATCGATTATTGATTTATATCGATTATCAATTTAGATCGATTATCGATTCGTGTCGATTATCGATTTATATCGACTATCGATTTATTTCAATTATTAATTATCGATTCATGTCGACTAGCATCGATTCATATCGATTATCAACTTATATCGATTAGCATCGATTATCGATTTATGTCGATTATCGATTCATTTTGAGTATCGATTTATATCGGTTTATTCGATTAGTATCGATTATCGATTAATATCGATTCCCACAATCCCGCCCGAATCATCCCCGACTAACTTCTCGTTCCTTCTCAGCCGAGTACCGAATGTCATTCGCACAATATACTTTGGCTTTTCTTTCGGCGCTCTAATCACAAGAGCAGCAGCCGTTTCTCTATCAGCCGCATCCGTTCATGACGAATCATTACTCCCTGCTCCAGTCTTGTACAGCGTCTCCAGCTCCAGTTATTCAACCGAGGTATTTCCATCCCGAAATATTATTTTCTCCAGATATCCCGAAATCTATAAGAGATATCAAAAAACATCAAGAGACCTTTTTTCTAGATAAAATCAAGGGCTACAAAAAAGGTCTTTATAAAAATTCCGCTATCTCCTCTAGATTTCGAGATATTCAACAAATAACAAAAACTCATCAACATAATTAATCATAATTAATGATAATCATGCATTCAGGTCGTCAGATTTTTGTCACAAGTAACAACAGACAATATTGGTCTCACAGGAATGAAATTCTTCTCCATAACCCGCAGTCTAGTACTCACAGTAAGTACTTTCGTAAGTACCTTAATTAGATGATTAGAAAATTCATCAGAACGTGAAAAAAATTGCATTAATTTTTGTTTATTGTGTCTAGGTTGCAGGAACAATAATCACTTATGAACTTGTACTTGTACAATTCAATGCTGTACAACAGGTGAACCCCTCAAACTTGACAAATGCTTGCGAGCTGAAGTAACCACGCGTCAGCACATTTCTAACTATTTCTTCTCGATTCTATTTGATGAATATCTCGAAATCTAATCGGTGTATCGAAATTTTTATGAAAACCTTTTCTGTAGCATTTTTCCTCCTCTACAAAAAAGGTTCTTATGAAAACTTCGATATATCGATTAGTTTCCGAGATATCTTCAAAAAACTTATCGACTTGTACGTTTTTGTGCTAAAATTGAATTATCCAATGAGTTTTATCGAAATATCTCGAAATGTAGTCGGTAGATCAAAATTTTTATAAGGATCCTTTTTTGTAGAGAAAAATAAGAGCTACAAAAAAGATTTTAATAAAAATTTCTATATATCGATTAGATTTTGAGATATTTTGAAAAAACTAATTGATTCTGAGATTAATTTCATCAATTCAACTTTTAACTTAATTTTTTGAAGATATCTCTGAATCTGAGAGAGATAGAGGATTTTTTATAAGAACCTTTTTTGTAGAGAAAATTGAGAGTTGAAAAAAAGATCTTCATGAAAATTTCGATATATCGATTAGATTCCGAGATATTCACGAAAAACTGAAGTGAAATTCACTCGTTTCACAAATTCTCTTTAATTTCCTGCAAATATCTCTTCCATCTTAGCTTCCAGTCCATTTGCTTTTAAATTCTGCATTATTTTAATAATAATTAGACAGATATAGAATTCGTTAATTTATTTAAACATAGGTTTTGGAAAATTGAGAAGAGTTCATCATAAATAAATATTCAACAGGATTATTTAAATACTCAATTGGACATTCAACATTTCTTGGAATATTTCTACTAAATTTATTGTATTTACCATAAACGTATATTTCACACTTCGGTAGAAATTAAATTTATGATTAGGGCCGTGCAGTTCCGTTTCGGTTTTGCTTAAGCTGAAGTTATCTGCATGACAGATATACAGACAGGCATACAGACAGACAGACAGGCATACAGACAGCTTAAGCAAAACCGAAACGGAACTGCACGGCCCTATTTATGATAATTGAATATAATGAATAAAATTTCTTCTTTTGTGCAAAAAAAAAAAATCGAAAAATGAAAGTCTTAACGTTATTTATTTATTCATAGCCACATTAAACTGTAGAAGAACAACCTCGTACGTAACAATAGCACCAGCAACCTGAAAAAATTATTTTTAAAACGTTTTCATTCATTTTAAACATTTTTTTACATAATTGTCGATTGTTTTTATCAGTTATCTCGTGAACAATCGATGTTAGAAGAAAATGTGAAAATACCTTTTTTGTAGGAAAATAAATTTCCTGCAAAAAATCTCTTTTAACATTTTTTGATGAAATCAATTGTTTATGAGATACTCGATAAAACATGAAACCGTATTTTCTGGTTTTTGATAAACATCGACATTTTTGTTTATTGTCTTTGTTGAATATCTCGTTAAAGAGAGGTTTTAGAAAAGAATGTCATGAACCTTTTTTGCAGACAATTAAATTACCTACAAAAAAGGTCTTATGACTTTTTCTCCTAAAATTACCGGTTGTCGAGATAAATCAATATTAAATTCGTTAAAAATTAAAAAAAACTTACTGCAAGCATGAAATTTCTAGTTATTGAGAAGAATTTCATGCCCGTCATTACGACATCATCAGTGGTCAATTGTAGTTGCAATCGTTGTGTCTGAATAAAAGTAATAATTATGATAAAAAAAATATTTATTAACTAATTAAACATAAACATTTACCTCAATAGTAAAACATGAAGCTGGACAATTATAAATTGCTGGCAATGCCACTTTACTCTGATCATTTATTCTCGCTGTTAACAACGTAACGGCAATTGTTCTACCGACTAAGAACCCGAATGATCCAAAGAAGTACAATGTCGTGATTAATCCGTGCCCTGTTGGACTAAAAAACGATAAAAAATGTGATTATTAAATCATGAGTTAAGTTTTTTGTAAATATCTCGAAAACTAATGGATATATGGATATTTTTATAAGGACCTTTTTTGTAGCTCTCAATTTTCTCTATAAAAAAGGTTCTTATAAAAATTCCTCTATCTCTTATAGATTCAGAGATATCTCCAAAAAAACTGAATTCAAAGTTGAATTTGTGAGATTTTAATTTTGGAATGAATTAGTTTTTGAAGAATATCTCGAAAACTGATCGATAGATCGAAATTTTTGTCAGGACCTTTTTTGTAGAGCGGAATGTCAGCTACAAAAAATGTTTGACGAAAATTTCGATATATCGATTGGTTTTCGAGATATTCGTGAAAAACTGAAATTAGAATTATATATTTACGAAAGTCCATTTAGCAATTGAAGGCAAATAAAGTACAAATTGTTGGAGAATGATAGGAGAATGATGGGGGAAATGTCGTTGTCAGTTCGTTTGACTAGAGTGCTCAAACATGCATATTTCTCTCGAAGACTTCGCCAGTCAAGATTCGCACGATCGGAGGTCATGCCGGCTAATACAGTCTGATTTAAATGTTTGTATCTTTCGGCTAAACCAGTTGCTACCTGTAAGGTGAGCAATTTTTTTATTCGATTTTAATCAACTGATCGATTATTGCCGATTAATATTGATTGGGGTCGATAGTCGATATTAATCGATTTCAATCGATAATCGATATTAATCGCCATTAATCGATAATCGATATATATCGAGATGAATCGATATAAATTAAAAATCGACATCAATTCGATATAAATCAATAATCGACATAAATTTGATATAAGTCGATAATCAATATTAATCGACGTTGATCGACATAAATCGATAATCGATAGTCGATATAAATCCATATTAATCGGTATGAATTTATAATCTAATAATAATTGATTGAATAATTTTTTTTCATTGATTGAATAATTAATTATAGGCATAATTACCAGCATGACAAATAAATCTGTAAAATTCCAAGTAAAAGTGGCAATTTTGCTGATGAAGAATAAAAAAATCGCCAGTTCAGGTGTAAAATCTACTAAAATAATTTTAACAATCATTATCTTATTTTTCATCAATTTTCCGAGAAGACTCAATCCTTCATCGTTGAATATCTTCGAATCTAGAGGAGATATCAAAATTTTCATAGAAACCTTTTTTGTAGCTTTTATCCCCCTCTACAAAAAAGGTCCTTATGAAAATTTTGATATCTCCCTCACATTCAGAGATATCTCAAAAATCCATCACAAATATTCTCACTAAAATTCTACTCACTACTACTCAAAGTGAATGCATGCGATCGGTTCGCATAAATCTCCAAACGAGCCCTCCAAGTTTCATTCATCCCCGCAAAATATGAACTATCCGGAGATATCTGAATTAGACTCAGAATATGTTCAAGAGCGGCTGGAATCATAATTGCGGTTGTTATCACCATGAATCGCCATCGTAATTTTGGTCGTGGTTGTTTACAACTGAAAAAAAAAATGCATTTTTTTCAATTGGAAAAAAAAATTATTAATTTTTTTTTTAATTTCTCAAAAATAAAAAATTATCGAATTTTTAATTCAATTTTTAAAAAATTGAAAAAAATTTAAAAAAAATTTAATAATTTTTTTGTTTAATTTTTAAAAAAATTGAAAAGAAAATAGTGAATAAACAAGACGTGTCATCATTGCACTAAATTATTCAGGCGTGTGGAGGATCATGCATGCAAGGACGAAAACACAAATTATCAGATTCTCTGTCATTATTTTTTCTTCTCTGATCGATGAATCTTGTTTATCAATTTAAGTTGTTTTTTTTTGTTAAATCTGACCTGTTTAAATTTCTCTCCATAATTCTCCATTCTCGTTGAAGGGAAATCCATCTTGGCGCCAACCAGAGAAAAACTGTTGTTCCTAATAGACTATTTGTATAGAATACTGCGCCTGCGGTTGCTGCTGCAATACCACCTATATATGTTAATGTTTACACTTTTGAATATTTTTTAATTCAATTGCTAACTATTCGATAAACAATGGAGACGATTTTTTATATCGATTTAACTCGTTGATGAGTGGTTTTGGGGGAAAATGCTAGAGGACCTTTTTTACAGAGGATTTAATTTTCAATAAAAAAGGTCTTATGATATTTTCTTGTAAAATTGATTTTCATCGAGATAAATCGATTTCTTATAAAAAATTATCGATTTTTATCGATATTAATCGATTTTTATCGAGATGAATCAATTATTATCTAGATGAGTCGATTATTATCTAGATAAATCGATTTTCAGCGAGATGAATCGGTTGTTATCTAGATTAATCGGTGATTATCTAGATGAATCGATTATTATCTACATGAATCGACTATTACCGAGATTTTGAAAAACGATTCATTTCAACTTTTTGATTAAAAAAAAAAATTAAGATATTGAAGTTTAAAAATTATTCATACCATGCTGTCCAAAAGTATCGGCTCTCAACGTTTTAATCATGTGCATAACAGCTGTAATTGTCATGAATGAAAGCATCACGATGACAATTAAAGTGTAAAATGTTCTGATGGAGACGAATTTGTAAGATAATCTTGCTGGTGACGGATTTCTGATGTTAGACAGGGGAAGCAATCCGAATATCTGGGCAACTGCGAGAGTGTTGCTGATAGCTCGATGAAAACTTTCATCCTATAATTAATTAATCCATTTAATTATTAATTAAGACCGAATTGAACGAGAAATTCAATTTTTGAAATTTCATTAAATCCTGATTATCTTGATAACTAGTGATTTTACAAAAAATGTCAAGAGACATTTTTTATAGAAAATTTGATTCTCTACAAAAAATGTCTTCTAACATTTTCTCCCAAAATTCACTGTTTACGAGATATTCAACAAAAACAATTGACAAAAATTTAACTAAATTTCTTAAATATCAATTATATCGAAAACGAGTGAGTTTAGAGGAAAATATCAGAGCACATTTTTTGAAGAAAATTTGATTCTCTACAAAAAAGGTTTTTTGACATTTTCCTCTAAAATCACTCGTTATCGAGTTAACTGCAAATTAAGATTAAACAAAATCACTTACATCTGTATCTTGACTATCTCGCCATGCATTGAACTCATTTGTCCCCACTAGAGTCCCTTTCGAGGGTATCGGTCGTGGTAATTCTTGCACAGGACATACAATCTCACTTCTCTTACCATTACTCTCCGGTAAATTACTGAAGAAAGTCCAGATTTTCTTATCAAATCGTTTTGGAGAATTTTTCATTCCCAACATTATCAAAAAACCTAATTATCTCAATAATGAGGGCTCCTAGGGAAAAATGTCAAGAGACATTGTTTGTTGGAAATTTTCTCATCTACAAAAAAGGTTTTATGACTTTTATCAATAAAATCACTGGTTTCCGAGATAAATCCAATTTACTGAATCATCGAAATTGAATTTAATTAAATTGTTTTTCAAAACATCTAATTATCTCGATAATGAGAGCCCCCAAGGAAAAATGTCAGCAGAAATTTTTTTTTTTTTTTTGGAAATTTCCTCATCTACAAAAAAAAGGTCCTATGACTTTTATCAATAAAATCACTGGTTTTCGAGATAAATGCAATTTATTGAATCGTCGTAATTGAATTTTTGTGATAAAACGATTAAATTGTTTTTGTTATTGTGAAAAAATTGTTGAGAACGAGGGGTATGTTGAGTTGATCGTTAAACCCTTCAAATTGTACTAACACATTCGCCTGTGAAGAGCACCCGGGGCTTGCGCTTGAGGGTGCGTGCAATATGAGATTATGATTGAGATGAATTGCAATTTGATATGTTCACCTTTTGCATATTTTACATGAAAAATTATATCTTACAGATTTTTCAATGCACTGATCCAATCCCCTGACCATTAATTACAATAAAAAAACCTAAATTTTAATTAAAAATCATAATTAGATGAAAAAAATAATGAAACAAAAATATTCAATTTCTTTATATCGATTTATCTCGATAATGAGTGACTCTAAAGCAAAATGTCAAAAGACATTTTTTGTAGAAAATTTAATTATCTAAAAAAATGTCTTTTTACATTTTTCTCTAAAATCAATTTTTATCGACATAAATCGATATTACAAGGTTACAAGGTTTATTGCTGAATATCTCAGGATCTGGAGGAGATACAGAAATTTTCATGAGGATCTTTTTTGTAGAGAAAAAACAGATCCACAAAAAAGGTCTCTTGACAAATTTTTATATCTTCATTAGATTCCGAGATATTTCGAATAAACTGGAAATAATAATTGATTTAATTTGTTTTAAGGAGTTTATTCAATAGATACAGCTAGTTAATCAAAGTTTATGAGTTTTGGGATGTAATTAGCCCCATATGGCTCGTTGTACACCAGCCAATTTATTGTAATCCACAAGATGTCTGAATACAAATCTCGAAATTCTCCAACGTCTGAGATTTCCTCTTGGACGTGAAGTTATTACGCATCTACCTCTCAAATGTGACATTGCTGCTTGACGAGGTACTCGCAACATTTCTTCACTAGCAATATCCTATAAAATATTGAATTCATTATACTAATCAACTCTGAGATTTTATTTAATTTGTTAAAATTGAGAAAATCCATCTTTTTAATGAATAACTCCGAATCTAGAGGAGATAGAGCAATTTTCATAAGGACCTTTTTTGTAGTTCTTGATTTTCTTTACAAAAAAGGTCTTAACGAAAATGCCTCTATCTCCTCTGGATTTCAAGAAATTTATGAAAAACTGAATTTCAAATTGTTTTATGACTTTATTAATTATTCCAAGGCCATTTTTCATGGATAACTCTTAATCTAGAGGAGATAGAGCAATTTTCATAAGGACCTTTTTTGTAGAGAAAAACAAGAGCTACAAAAAAGGTCTCTACATAAATTCTGATATCTCCCTCAGATTCCGAGTTAATTCTAATAAACTGATTTCTTCAAAAATAAAAAATTGATTTTTCTGCCTTGTAGGTGCACAAATGCATACATTACCTGAATCTCACGTGGCAGAATATTATTTCTCTTCATTGTAAGTAAACGTACACGTAATGGAGCATATTCTTCAGCTATTAATCTTCTTTTATAATCCCTCAACATTCTTGCATTCGCCCATTTGTCTCTCGTCTGCTGGATCTGATGATTAAATTCAATTCAAAAGTGAATGAAAATTATATTTTTTAGGTTAGAATTTTGTCTGAATGATTATTCAGTAATAAACATCGATAAAACTGAATTAATTAAATTTTTAGAGAAATTAATCTAGAGGAAAAAGGTAAAATTGTAGTTTTAAATCACTTACATTGCATCCTTTCCCCAAATTTGAGAATATTTTTGATACTTTAGATGCGAAGAAACCTGCAGTCGCCATTTTTCGTGGATACTAACCTAATTTGATCAGCTGAGATTGATCGAATGGAGTTTGGGAAAAAAAGTCTTTACTCAATTCTGAATATCTCTGGATCTGAAGGAGATATCGAAATTTTTGTGGAGATCTTTTTTGTAAAGGAGATTGAGAGCTAGAAAAAAGGTCCTTATGAAAATCCCCCTATCTTCCCTAGATTCCGAGATATCCCCAAAAAACTGTTTTTGAAAAAAAAAGGTCTCCCTAAAAATTGAATTCACATCTCAATGAATATCTCGAAATCTAGGGGAGATAGGATAATTTTCATGACGACCTTTTTTCTAGCTCTCTTCCCCCTCTACAAAAAAGCTCCTCATGAAAATTTCCCTATCTCCCCTAGATTCCAAGATATCCCCAAAAAACACCAAAAATCCAAAATCTCACCAAATTACAGCATCTCTTCTTTATTCACTGCAACCAATTTATCATAAGAATTCACACCACTAGATTATTCAACTCGACATGTAAAAATACCCCCCCCCCCCCAAATATTAAAAAATGTATAAAAACTCCTGCATTCACCACAAAAAAAAAATCCCCAATAAAATCCAAAAATCCCTTAAAAAAAAAAAATTAAAAAAAAAAATGCAAATATCATATCGAGTATCGCAGATATATGATTTTATTAATTCCGTATAATAATTAGAAAATATAATTAAGCCGAGCTAAATTGTCACCTCATATGTACTCGTAATTAATCCAAAAAAAAATGTGAAAAAGAAAAAAAAAATTCTTTTTGTTGCTTTTTTTTTTTACCACATAATAGCTCACGTAATTTGTATTTAAATTTCTCCAGTTACATAATTAAATTAAAAATTAAATTTTAAAAGAAAAATTTCCTTCTGAATTCTTTACGATGAAAAAACAGTCTCAACCTAGGTTTTGACAATTGCTTAAATTGATAAATAATGATAAACATCGATACAATATTATTTAACAAATAAATATTATATAAATTATATCTACGATTATCATTAATTATCAATAAAAATGTGTTCCTAAAATAATGAAATTTAAATTTATTATTACAATTGTAAAAATGTAATTTACGATATAATTGACAAATTATGTGTGCTATTATATTATGAAAGTTTGATACTTTCTTTTTATTATTTAATACAAGATATGAAAACTTGTTATTTCTTCTTTTGTGCTTTTTCAGCAGCCTTGGTTACTTTTCCAGTTGTATCCTTGAAATTAACTGCTTTTATAACACCAACAGCAACTGTTTGACGCATATCACGTACAGCAAAACGTCCAAGTGGTGGAAATTCTTGAAAAGCCTCAACACACATTGGTTTACTTGGTACAAGTACAACAATAGCAGCATCACCAGATTTTATTGCTTTTGGATTTTCTTCAGTTGTTTTACCAGTACGACGGTCACATTTTTCCTTAATCTCGGAAAATTTGCAAGCAATGTGAGCTGTGTGACAATCAAGTACTGGTGTATAACCATTGCTTATTTGTCCAGGATGATTGAGGACGATAACCTGTTGGATTAATTGATTTTTCTTTAATTATTTGTGCATTTTTAAATTTTTTCAATTTGTTTTTTGGGGATAACTTTTAATCTAGGGGAGATGGGGGAATTTTTGTAATAACCTTTTTTATGGAGAATTTTGAGAGCTACAAAAAAGGTCATAACGAAAATTTCACCATCTCCCCTAGATTCCAAGATATTTAACAAAAACAAAAGTCTTTATTACTTTTCATTTTATCATTTTACTCTGAAAGGAAATTGTTTTTCAGGGATATCTCGGAATCTAGGGGAGATAGGGAAATTTTCATGAGGATCTTTTTTGTAGCTCTCAATCTCCTCTATAAATAAGGTCTCCACAAAAATTTCCCCATCTCCCCTAAATTCAGAGATATTCCCTAAAAAATTGAAACTCAAATTTTTTAATTCTTCCAAAAAATCTAATTAATCAGTACAATTAATTACCTGAGCCGTAAAATCAGCAGCACCCCTTGGTGGATTGCTTTTAGAGTCACCAGCAACATAACCACGACGCAATTCCTTGACTGATACGTTCTTGACGTTGAAACCAACATTGTCACCAGGTACAGCCTCAACAAGTGCTTCATGATGCATCTCAACTGATTTAACTTCAGTTGTTATTCCAGCTGGTGCAAATGTTACAACCGTACCGGGTTTCAATACACCAGTCTCAACACGACCAACTGGTACTGTTCCAATACCACCAATCTTGTATACGTCCTATATGAATTTTAAAAAATTTATTAGAAATTATTTTTTAAAAATTGTAAAATTAATTTTTTTTTTGTTATTCTTAGGGATTCAGACGTCTTGAGCTATCACAAAATCCAAAGATTTTCCAGTGGAAACCACGAATGAAAGAAATATTATGTGTCATCATGAAAAATTGGGAAAAATTGGAAAATTTTTAATTTGATAAATTGGTTTTTTTTGGATATTTCGAAAACCAAGAGAGATATTGGAATTTTTCAAAGACCTTTTTTGTAGAGAATTTCATGAGCTACAAAAAGATCGATATGAAAATTTCCCTATCTCCCCTAGAATCCAAGAAAAACTGAGCAATTCCTTAAATTGAACAGTTTTTCATAAATATCTCAAAATCCAAGAGTGATATCAAAATTTCTATAGAGGCCTTTTTTGTCCAAAATTCCAAAATCTACAAAAAAGGTCTCTACAAAAATTCCCCCATCTCCCCTAGATTCCAAGAAATCCCCAAAAACTCAAAAAAAAAACCGATAATCACCTGAAGAGGAAGACGAAGAGGTTTGTCAGTTGGCCTACTAGGTTGTAGAATAGCATCAAGTGCCTCGATGAGACATTTGCCCTCAGCTTTGCCCTCTTTACGCTCAACAGCCCATCCCTTGAACCATGGCATTTTGCTAGATGGCTCAAGCATATTGTCACCGTGCCATCCAGAAATAGGTACAAATGCAACAGCAGCTGGATTGTAACCAATCTTCTTAATGTATGATGACACTTCCTTCTTAATTTCCTCAAAACGTGTCTCTGAGTATGGGGGCTCAGTTGAATCCATCTTGTTGACACCAACAATTAATTGTTTAACACCGAGTGTAAATGCCAATAGGGCATGCTCACGTGTCTGTCCATTTTTGGATATACCAGCTTCAAATTCACCAGTACCAGCAGCAACAATTAATACAGCACAATCAGCCTGTGATGTACCAGTTATCATATTTTTTATAAAATCTCTGTGTCCAGGTGCATCAATAATTGTAACGTAATACTTGGATGTTTCGAATTTCCACAGGGCAATGTCAATTGTTATACCGCGCTCACGTTCGGCCTTGAGTTTGTCAAGTACCCAGGCATACTTGAACGAACCTTTTCCCATCTGGAAATGATAATATTAATTAATTAAATTGATTTTTTAGTGAATAATTGAGGTTTTTCTGGATTTGAGAAGAGTTTTTTGGGGATAACTCTTAAACTAATGGAGATATTGAGATTTTTGTTGAGATCTTTTTTGTAGATCTTGATTTTTTCTACAAAAAAGGTCTCTATAGTAATTTTGATATCTCCATTGGATTTTGAGATATTCGGGAAAAACGAAAGAGAAAATTTATCAAATCATCATTTTTTGATATAATTGGGTTTTTAAATGAATAAAAATGATGTTAATTGGTGTGATTGACATTCAGACGCTTCAGCCATCATCAAATTCGTGAATTCTCTGGTGGAAACCGCGAATGAAGGGTAACAAGTATCATCATTATGTCAATCATGTTAAATTTCAATAATAAACATTAGCTTTTGATGAATATCTTGAAATCTAGAGGAGATATCGAAATTTTCATAGAGACCTTTTTTGTAGCTCTCAATTTTCTCCACAAAAAAGGTTTCTACAAAAATTTTGATATCTCGCTTAAATTTCGAACTATTCACGAAAAACAAATTGTTAATTTTGTTTTTTATTTCATATTTTAGGATTTTTATTTGATTTTAAGAGCGATAATTGGGGTTTTAAGGGTTTAATTACCTCCTGGGCTTCCTTCTCGAACTTCTCGATGGTACGCTTGTCAATACCACCGCATTTGTAGATCAAATGGCCAGTGGTTGTCGATTTACCAGAATCGACGTGTCCAATGACAACAATGTTAATATGTACTTTCTCCTTTCCCATGATGAAGTTTATTTGTTCTCAGTCTGGTTAAAATCTGTAAATATAAACAATTCAACTGATCAATAACTTGAACATGAAAAAATACAATAATTTAAACTAAAAAGAGTAAAATTAGAATTTTACAAATTTCATTATTATCAGTTTTTCATGAATATTTCGTTATCCAATAGACATATCAAAACTTTCGTCAAGACCTTTTTTGTAGCTCTAATTCCACTCTACAAAAAAGGTCCCTAACAAAATTTCTCCATCTCCATTAGAACCAGAGATAATCAACAAAAACTGTTTTACAGATTAAATTTTCAAGGTTATCTTGGTTATATCGTGTGATAAATTCCTCAAAAAATTAATTTAAATCCTAATTTTCTTATTTTTAAGTAATATCAATTATTTGAGAGCTGTTAAACCCTGGGGTCTGATTCTGGTTTGTGTTTTGTGTAAAAAAATAAAAGTTATGGTTTCGAGGTGATTCTGGGGGCCTATTTTGGTTCGTATAAATTGATAAATAAATGAATAAATGTCATTTTTACCGGTCTGAAGACTGGCAAAATCAAGATTTATTCATTTATTTATCAATTTATACGAACCAGAATAGACCCCTGAAATCACGTTTTTTTTAGAAAATAAAATGACGAAAAAAAGATGAAATTATCAAGGGCACAAAGATCGCGTCCACGTGGCGATGGCCTGAACCTTCGAGAGTACCATTTGTCCGCCATTTTGTATGTTCTCATCGAAGAATGCCGATGTAACTGTAATAATTGGTGATGCCTAAATTCCCAAGAATAATTTATCACAAATTTTGATTTTTTTTTTTTTCAACAAAAAAAATTAAAATTCTCTTTAAAAATCGCATTATCTTAATAACGATTGAATATAGTTAAAAATGTCAAGAGACATTTTTTGTTTGAAATTCAATTCTGTACAAAAAATGTCTCTTGACATTATCTCCTAAAACCACTCATTATCGACATAATCAACAAAAACAACTTGAAATTCTACTGAGACCCAGAAAATACTCTTTCATCTCAATTATCTCATAAACAATTAATTTTAGATGAAAATGTAAAAAGACATTATTTATCAGAAATTAAATTCTCTAAAAAAAATGTCTCTTGACATTTTCCCCTAGACCCGATAGTTTCCAAGATATTCACGATAAACAAAAATAGAAAAATTGAAAAGTTCATTCAACCAATTCACAATCGACTGCAGAAGTCTCTCTTGCATCAGATTACCCAAACTCTCATGACTAAAACCCCTCAACTGATTATTTACAATCTAAAATAAACAATAGTCAATTAATAAACTCCCTAAAACCTCAAAAAAAACCCTAAAAATAAAATAATTAAACCCAAAATCTCTTTCAACTCTCGACTCGACAATTTTAGTCATGTCTATATCTATATCTATAAATTCCCCTGCCTCTAGGCCCCAAAAATCAGTTAAAACCCTGGTAAACTCCAAAAAAACATTAAAAACACAAAAATCAAACATTTTGAAAATTAAATAAACCCCAGAATTACAATTAAAATCGATAAAAAAGATGAAAATTTTTTTTTCAAAATCCCATTTGTGACAATCGACCGCCATACTGTATCCGGTATGCCCCAGCGGCAGAAAATTCCATAAATTAATCTTAAAAAAGCTCCAAAAAACCCCTAAAAATACCATAAATCACTTGAATAAACAATAATCCTCATTTAAACAATTAAAATAAAATGTTAAAAATGATAAATATCCTAGATATACACAGCCGGTGGATAATATTGGGCTTGACCATGCGTTGAACATAAAACTCGATATTAATAATAAATAATATTAATTATATAAAAAAACATTGTCACAGCACAATTGTACATGAGTTATTGTACGATTATTTAATATTTTTAGGTACCGATTGCAATAACTGATGGGTTTAATTATTGGATTACAATCGGGCTTGTTAGCCGCGCACAACCACTCACCTCCAGATGCCACGACAGAAAGAGATTGTCCAAGTGATGAGACATGCGCATACGGGCTTTGTGTTATTGTAGTCTCGAAACCAGCGATTCGGGTAGAGCAATTGTGAGTGATAAATTTGTTTTTTTTTTTATTTTTCATTGTGAAATTTTTTTTATTTTGACGATTTTTTGGATTTTGAGGTTTTTGTTTTGATTTATTGGGTTTTGCTTTGTGTTTTTTATTTTTACTTTGGGGTGGGGATTGGGTTTTTGGGGTGTTTATTTGGGGTGGGGGGGAGGCTGGGTTCGAGGCTTAGGGGCGCCACTGTCGACTTTTTTTGGGTCTTCCGTTTTTACTCACATGGTAAGGATGGGTTTTGAGGGGCAAGGGAGGGGTTTAGGGGAAAATGGAAAGAGACCTTTTTTGTGGAGAATTTAATTATCTATAAAAAAGGTCTCCTGATGTTTTTTGATAAAAGCCCTCATTCTCGAGATAATTGAGTAATTAATGAATTTTTAAATTTTAATTTTTTAAAGAAAATGAATTTTTTTTTATTAAGTAATTTGGGCATATCTCAAAAGGGATTGACTTTATGGGAAAATGTCAGAAAACCTTTTTTTTAGAGAATTAAATTCCCCACAAAAAAGGTCTCTTGACATTTTTTGATAAAAGCCCTCATTATTGAGATAATTGACTAATTAATAAATTATTAATTTTAAATTTTTTGAATTAAAAAAAAAAATTTTGTTAATATCCCGAAAAGGATTGATTTTAAGGGAAAGTGTCAAAAGACATTTTGTATAGAGAATTAAATTCCCCACAAGAAATGTCTCTTGACATTTCCCCCTAAACCCCCTCATTACCCAGATAATCCAACATTGAAAAATCCAAAAAAAATTTTTTCATCAATAAAAAAAAAACTCTACTAATTTAATATAAAAACAAATTTTTATTCAATACAATCATTACAAATTTTACAATTCCCTCAACTCACACATAATCTCCCCCCTCTACTCATAAAAAAATCGCTGGAAATTCATTAAATCTTACATTTAAAAATATCAATCGGTCCTATAATAAATTCCTAAATTCGAAAAATTTTCGCGTTATTTAATTATTTTAAAAATATCAGAGTGTCAAAAATTGACTAGAGTTCACAAGAGAGAAAAAAAAAGGAAAAAAAAATCGTTAATTTCGGTCGATTTATTTATATTACATTATTCATTGGAAAAAACATCTTTTCATGAAAATTGATCATTTTATAATACATCTGACAACTGTATGAGAACTAGGCCATCACCAACTTTCCTTTCAATTCAATTTCTTATGAATAAAATTGAAATGTTGAATTTTCAATTAATGGAGATAATGTTTTGTCCGATATTCTATTAAACTGTCATTGTTATTTTATGGAATACAGTGTGAATATGCGTTATACTGTCGACATTGTATTTTCGATCGATTGTTTATGTAAAAATAGTAACACTCGTTGCTACGGGTATCATTTTTAATATTTTTCTCGTTTTGTCTTATTGATTTATGCATTTATCTCGTGAACAATTGATTTAATTAAAAAATGTCAAGAGACCTTTTTTGTGGAAAACTCAATTCTCCATAAAAAAAGTCTTTTGACATTTTTCTCTAAAACCTCTGGTTGATGAGATATTTGACAAAAACAATTAACAAAAACTGTAGAATTTTGTTAAAAACCAGAATAGTAGATTTCCTCACTGAGGCCGTGAAGAAATCGGCTTCGCCTCAGCCTACAAACTCACAATCGCCAGAAAAGTTGTTTGCGGCCGAGTGGCGAACAATATTTTTTGTTATTTAGTTCGTAGGCTGGGTTTTATGGCCGCGCAGCGGCTATAAAACGTCGCCTTACGGACTGAGTGACAAAAAATACTTTTTTTATATTAATTATTTAATTATCTCGTGAACAATTGATTTTAGGGGAAAATGTCAAGAGACATTTTTTGTAGAGAATTAAATTTTCTACAAAAAAGATCTTTTGACATTTTTCTCTGGGAATCACCGGTTGTCGAGATAATTGAAGATGAATAATAGGATAATTCAATGAGATTCATATTTTCATCGATAATACTGAAATTGTTATTCAGAGTCATTAATTAAATGGATAAATAAATAAATAGGAAATTTTCTTATTGACTAAATTGTCGTAAATCAATACGAAATTGTCACGTTTTTTTCTTTAGTTTCGAATTACCCCATTTATCGTTTTGGGATTGTGTCGAGAGTTTGCTCAAAATATTTGTCATGAAATTGTAATTAATATCAACCCGTTTGTCCTTGCGATGTTGATGATGATGGGATAATACCACTTGTGCCAGGTTGATCTGAAAAAAATGATAAATTTATTAAAATTTAATGATTATCATTTTTGAAGGAATCATTATTTTCAAAATATCTCGGAATTTATGGGAGATAGAGGAATTATCATAAGGACTTTTTTTGTAGCTCTCGATTTGCTCTGCAAAAAAGGTCCCTATGATAATTCCTCTATCTCCCATAGATTTAGAGATATTCATGAAAAAAGTCCTCACCATGTGGAGATTCCGTTGTCAGACGTTCAAGACGTGTTGGTAAATCGGCTGTTCCAGTCTCGGCATGTTGACCGAGGATATCAGGCATTGCATTACGTCTGCCGGTACGTCCAGTAGATAAAAATTCCTTAGAGCCCTCACCATTGGAATATCCCGGTGTTACAGCCCCACTTCCACCCACTTCACCCTCAATTTCTCCCTCTGCCCGTTTTTCGGATAACATTCTCAGGGCTGTAATCAAATTTAATCGATTTGAATGAAAATACTATTTTATTTTGGTCGATAATAATCGATTTATCTCGATAAAAATCGATTTTACGATAAAATGTCAAAAGACCTTTTTTATAGGAAATTCAATTCTCTACAAAAAATGTCCCTTGACATTTCTCTCTAAAATCACCCATTCCTGAGATAAACACATAAACATTTTCCTAATTCTCATTTCTTTTCTATCAATATTTAATTAATATAGTGTTAAACAATTCAGACTCTATGTTTACATGCAAGTATCCGAGTTAATTATTAAATTAGGTAAATCAAGGGTACGCTCATAGGAAGAAAACGAAGAGAAGAAATTAGTAATTAGTGATTATTATAATTAATTAATTAATCATCATCATTAGGTGAAATTAAGCATACTAAACTCCCTAAACAAACGGATTTGGTATTAAAAAAAAATACCTTGAGTGCGTAGAAGGCGTTTCCCTCCAGCGCACTTCCTCGATCTCCCACAAACTGATACAGCCTGATGATGTATCGCGTCATCTCCGCCAGTGCGGACTAACTTCTTCTTCTTCACCTGAGTTATTATACCCAAATTTTACAAAATCATAGCCTGAATTTTACTAGATAATAATTTCGATAAACATTGATAGATATCGATTTATCTAGATAAATGTCGATTGATATAGATGAATGTCGATTTATCGAGATAAATGTTGATTTATCTCGACCGATATGGATTCATCCCGATAAATATCGATTTATCTAGATAATTATAGATTTATTTAGATAAATATCGATTTATCTAGATAAATATCAATTTATCTCGATAATTGTCGATTCATCTAGATAAATGTCGATTTATCTGGATAAAAATAGATTTATCTCGACAAATATCGTTTCATCTCGACAAGTATCGATTAATATCTCCTAAAAAATCGATTTTAAGAGAAAATATCAAAAGACCTTTTTTCTAAAGAATTAAATCCCCCACATAAAAGTCCCCTGATATTTTTTACTAAAATCACTCTTTCCCGAGATAATTGAATTTCAAAAACAGCAAAACTACTCGATTGGAACATCTCGCAGCCTAAACGCGACCTCTAGGGATGGTATATGACCATCAGGATTGTAAATAATCTGACTATTTTTGGAGGGTCAGTTGGAGCATAAATATCCCTCTGAATTCGCTCCAATTAATTATTAAGGGCTCTTTCCCCTTGGATTTAATCAAAATCGTGTTATTTCACCGAATGACATGATCATCAAAAACAATATGATCACATGTATAACCCTAATCACCAGTATCATAATTCAATAATTCATGATGTTCATCGGAGCTATTCTATCCATACACAACAGAAATATTCACAATTCGAGTGATTAATTAACTATTGAACATTGAGGATGATGTGTGCGTGTTTATAGTCACGGAACCATTACGAAATAAACAACATTAGAGATATAAAAATAATTTTATGCAATTCCATTCTTCACAACATCACAAACATCGATTTATCTCGAAAACCATTGATTTTAAGAGAAAATGTTAAGAGATATTTTTTGTAGGAAATTCAAAAATCTACAAAAAATGTCTATTGACATTTTTTCCTAACATCAATTTTTTATGAAATAAATACAATATTCGATTTGACTAATTACGTTTTATCGAGTTATCTGGATAATTACTCATTTTAGAGAAAAATATCAAGAGACATTTCTTGTAGAGAATTCAATTCCCCAAAAAGAATGTCTTTTAACATTTTCTTCTAAACCCGATAGTTACCGAGATAAACCAACAATTCTAAAAAAAAAATGTCAAAAATGACAATTTATGCACTCACCATTGATGAAATCCTCTCGTTCACTCGAAAATGTTCCTTTCACAAAAAAAAAAAAAAAAAAAATCAAATTTCCTTTATTCAACAATTGACAAGTTCTACGTAACACATTGATTACGTATTCTCCACAAATGTGTGTCGACGCGAATAAATCGATGTCAGTAAACTTTTTTACTTTCGTGAATTGAATTTTAATTATCACCAAAATTCTCAAAATTATTCAACAAATCTCCCCCCCACCAAATAAAAAACGCCCCAAAAAAATCATTTTTAAATTAATTTCACTGATTCAACTTTTTTTTATTTCTCATTATTTTTTATTTATTTTCCTCATGCTCTCACATGCACATGACAAATGGTCATAAAAATTGAACCTCACAATTTTTTTGTACATTGAGACCGTTTTTTTTTATCACTTTAATTCAACAATCTATGATAGATTTAATTTTTAATAAAACTTAATGATTAATTATTTTTAGGAGCAACTTTGTGATGAGCATGGAGGGCTGACAGCTCAACAGCGTCTCCCAACATCACGGATCGGCGGTCTGGCGATGATTATCGAGGTCTCACGGAGATTAACGAAGATATTAGCGACTGGTGCGCATGATTTCTCTATTTATTTTATTTTTATTAATTTTTTTATTCCAACATCATGACCCCAATTAACAATTTTTCATTCGAAAATGTTTAAAAGTTTTTTTCGATAATTATAGTAATTAATTTTTTTTAATTTCGTTTGTGATATCACAATGTCTCTTGGGGGGCGTATCCAAGCTAACCTAACCTAATCTGTGAGCGTGTCACGGCCAATGAGGGACTGGGATTCCTCACCCTCGGACACTTGGCCAATGGGAAACTACCCAAGTGACCTTGAGACAGCATAACCTAAAAAAATTAATTGACACAAATTATTTGGCAAATATCTGGAGGAAAAATGGGTCTAGGGTATTTGGGTGAAAGACCTTTTTTGTAGAGAATTTCAAGAGCTACAAAAAATGTCTTTTGACATTTTTCGATGAATCTCGTGGTTATCAAGATATTTAACAATTAAGAGATCGGGGATTTGTGAATTTAGTTTAGAATTTGAAAAGTCGAAGGATTATTCATGAATATCTCGAAAACTAATGAAGAAAATGAGATTATCGTCAAGACCTTTTTTGTAGAGAAGAAGAGGAGCTGTAAAAAAGGTTCTTAGAGAAATTGCCGTATCTCAACTGGATTCTGAGATATTCATAAAAAACTCAAAGTGAATTTCTATCATTTAATGAATCCACTGAATTATCATATTTAGGTTTTTCCTTTCACATTGATTTCACCATTGGTTATGATATCTAATGACCTTACTTCATATATTACAACAGAGTCATAGATATTTATGAGCCATAGAAATCGAAGTTGATGATTCATTTTTGAAAATTATTGAAAAGAAAAAAAAAATTATTGATATTGATTATTTGTTGAAAAATGTAGCCGAGCATTTTGTCACAATATATATTAATTAAAATGAGTGGCACGACTCCTGTTTATGAAGATTGTGTACGTCAGAGCCGTTCGATCGACAAGGTCACAAACCCTCGTATATAACTATGAGGAATGATTTATTTTTTAAATTCCTGAGTGAGTGATGATTCAGTAGTAAATGTGACAATATTGGATAAATAGAATTTTAGGTTTGATTGATATCTTGAGGGGGGATGGAGCCATTTATCGATATTGAGAATTTTGGTTGTTTATTTTAACGATGAAAAATCGATTTGTATCGGCCGATATCGATTTTTCGATTGACATCGATAAATATCGATTTTTCGATCCATATCAAAATATGTCGATCTCTCGATTGGAAACGATTTATATTTATTTATTTATTTATTTGTACATATACCCAACAGAAGTACTCCAATTATAGGGTCAGATCATTCTTACAATTTTCGAATTAAAATAATGAAAAATAGTAATATCGTGCCAACTCAAAATCCAAAATATGTGACACATAAGATAAACATAAGAAGAATTAATCAGAATTATTTACAAAATTTATTATCTATAAAAATTACACATAATTATTTTCTCAATTGCACAATTAGGGTCTCAATGATTTATATCGATATATATCGATTCCTCGATTTCTATCGATATATATCGATTTCTCGATCCATATTGATATATATCGAATTCTCGATTCGTATCGATAAATATCGATATATATAGAATTCTCGATTCATATCGATATGTATCGATTTCTCGATTTATCTCAATATATATCAATTCATATCGATTTATCTCGACAACATTTTTTTCCAAAGAAAAAGGTTGTTCATCACAATAGTTAGTTTATTTAGGTTTTAATAATTGATTCAGCACGATTTAAATGATGAACATAATCATGCGTTGCTTTACCACGATTTAATCACCTCGAGATTAAGACAAATCAAGCATTTGCATGTCCATGAGGTTCACGATGTACAATAACATAAATAAACATAAATCCCCTCGACTCAGTCATTCAGTGCATTTCATCACGAAATGACCATTAGAAGTCATTAAATTTTCCGTTGTAACAAGAGATTCGAAAAATAGAAATTTCACATTAAATTGCATTTATCTCGTAAACGAGTGAATCCAAGAGAAAACATTAAAGAACCTTTTTTGTCGATTATCAAATTCTCTACGAAAAATGTCTTTTGACATTTTCCTTTAAAATCACTCATTACCGAGATTTTTAAATTTCAAAAAATCATCTCTTTCATTCAAAATAGACAGTTTTTATTAAAAACCCAATTATCTGTCTCATGAATGATTTTAGCGGGAAATGTCAAAGGACCTTTTTTGTAGAGAATTAAATTTCTCATAAAAAAGGTCTTTTGACATTTTTCTCTAGAATCAGTCATTACCGAGATAATTTCATTCTAAGAATATAAGAATTTAATCAATCTTCAAAAATTGATAATTTGATTTAATTAAAATTTAGAAATTTTTAGTTGAGGGTGGGGATTACTATGTGTGCCCGTACCCCTCTTCCTGGGATCTCAGCAGACCGAGGGCACAGGTGACTCTACTCAACTCCCAATAGTCGAGTCTCATTTCACCTCGTGTCTCGGTGGAATAAAGCCATCGATTCTGCAATTGTGATGTTCTAATCACGGGAGTTATCCATAAAAATAAAAAAAAAATTGTGTAAAAAATGAGTGATAAAATGTTGCAGATATTGTGGATTTTGTGTTCATTACCATCAGTTTTTACCACTAAAACAGTGAATATTCTCCCAAATTCGGGACTCAAGAGTCTCCAAGATGACGATATTATGAGAGTACTTACCCATAATGAATCTGAGGTGTCTGATAATCTGACATTTGTTAAGAATAATAGTGCAACTAATGGGAATATAATTTGGAGTTCTAGTCAACAAGAAAAAACAAATTTTTATTATGGTAATATTTTTTTTTCTCATTTATCTTGAAAAGTATTGATTTTAGAAGAAAATGGCAAAAGACCTTTTTTGTAGAGAAGAAAATTTCCGATGAAAAAGGTCCTCTAATGTTTTCTCCCAAATCGATAATAATCGATTTATATCGATAATAATCGATTTCTATCGATATCTATCGAGATAGTTCGATATATATCGATTATTATCGATTTCGGAGAAAACACTAAAGAACATTTTTTATCGAAAATTTTCTCCTCTACAAAAAAGGTCTTTTGCCATTTTCTTCTAAAATCACTCGTTATGGAGATAAATCAATGTTTATGAAAGATTTTCATCAATTCGTGATGAATTAATCATGAAGACAAGACAATAGAGATGAAATGAAAGTGACATCACACAGAAATGTTATCCAGGATTCCCTCTAGAGCCCTGTACATGACGAAAAGGTTAGAAAGCGCAATTCCAGTGGTTTTACGCGATATTTTCAAATGGAAAAGACGTTTTATTTAACATTTGAACACAAATGAATTCAACCGCAAGGACATGATTCGTTTGTATTTATTTCGCGAACATCCACTCGATTTCATCTATGAATACGAATGCATATACGATACAACGTGTACATATGCGCATTGGAATATTTATTTATGGAGCTACCGATTGGGTACGTCAAACGATTTCTCAATCGAGTGGTTTTTAATAAGTTTTCGATTTATCTTGAAAACTGTTGATTTTAATGGAAAATATCAAAAGACATTTTTTGTGGAAAATTTAGTTCTCTACAAAAAAGGTCCTTTAACATTTTCTCCCAATATCACTAATTCTCGAGATAATTAAAATTTAATAAATATCAAATTCACTAAAAAATCGGTAAATCGTATTTACAATTTTGAATTTATCTCAAAAACCGTTGATGTCACAAGAAAATATTGAAAGACCTTTTTCATTGGAAATTTCATCCTCTACAAAAAAAGTCTCATGACATTTTCCCCTAAAATTACTCCTTCCCAAGATAATTCCCCTGATTACAAAAGATTTTCAAATGATAATAAAAATCCTTTCAAACTGAAAATGTCCTTGGGCATTTGATAATCCGTTACAATGAAAGCTCGAGTGAATATCAAATTGTCAATCCCACTGATCATTATTTTTTCTTGTCCCGGTATCTCAAGGATGTCTATAAATCGAAAGTAATGCAACAGTTTGATTAAATGCGCAATCAATAGATAGACCTGAGGTGATCAACCTTGTACATGTGTATCTAATGACCATTTAAATGTTCATTTATAAAAAGAAATTTTTTTTTTTATGTGAAAAAAATTTTTTTAGTAAAACAAAATTTTGTTTGAGTAAATTAAAAATGTAATAATGTAATATTCAGCGCAAGCTTTTCCCTTTTATTTCGTTGAATGTGACCATCTCCTTCGTAACATTATGGGCCCAAGTTATTGGTGAATCTGATGACAAGGCGCGTTGTGAAATCCTCGGGCTGTGAAAGCATTAGACAGTCTGGTTTTTTTTTTTTTTCGGGGACTTGTTGGGCATGTTCATACTTTTCCGTGGGCATTAGTCAAATAATATTGGAAACTTTGGCTGACATCCGGGATACAGCGCCCCACCTGAGACTATGGACGGTGTTATAGATTATAATTGATTTCGTTTATTAATTAATGTTAATTATCAGTAGGGCTGGAGAGTTCCCGTTCAATCGGTTCTGTTATCGTTGCTAGGCAATAAACATTGAAAAAATTCGAAAAATTTGTGAAAAAAAGACTGTGAAGTTTAAGAGAGAGAAAATGAAGTTCGAAAAAAAGACGGTGAATTTGGAATAATAAAATCAAACAAAAAAATATTGATGAAACATTTGAAATTGAGGAATTGAAAAAAAGAGAAACGATTGGGATAATAACGTTCTTCTTTTTAATATTATTTTTGTTCCATGATAAAATTAAGAATTTTTTGAGGAAAAAATACCGGATAAAAAATGATCGGGGTATATAGGGCAACCCTAGATATAACTTAATTTAATTTTATTCTTCATTATTTGTCAGGTTTTAGCGAGATTATGTCAAGGGTATGGGATTGAAGGCTGTGGCTTCAAATTTTGGAATTTTTTATGCCTCTCAGTGTTGCATTTATTATACCCTCGACATGGTACTAGATTAGAGTTTTAACAATCTTTCGTCGTTATCTATTTGCCCAGTTCTACCAGATCCAAGAAAAATTTAAAGTTGGTGGCCAGCTGGACTCGAATATTATTGGGCCCAAATTTGTGCTAGATTTGCCTCAAGTCTGCGACTTAATTGCTACAAATTTATAGCTAATTTGACTCAAGTTTGCGGTTGGTTTGATTCAAGTCTGCGGCTAATTTCTTTCAAATTTTGTGGCTGGATTGGCTCAAAAAAAAAGTCGTGGCTGATTTGTCCTAAGTCTGTGGCTAGTTTGACTCAAGTTTGTGGCTGATTTATTCTAAGTCTACGGCTAATTTGAACCAAGTCTGCGACTGGTTTGATCCAAATTAGCGGCTGATTTGACTCAAGTCTGCGGCTAATTGGACTCAAATATGATTATTTGGCTCAAATCTGTGATTAATACGCCTCAACTCTGCGATTAGTTTATTTCAAATTTGTGACTGGTTTCACCCAAGTCTGTGGCTAGCTGGACTCAAATATGGCCATAAATATGGGATAGACGGGCCGCAGATTTGTGGCAAATCTGGGCCCAATAATATTTGTATCCAATTAGCCGCAGACTTGAGTCAAACCAACCGAAAACTTGAGTCAAATCAGTGATAAATTTGGGGCGAACTAGCCGCAGACTTGAGTCAAAGCAGCCACAAACTTGATTCAAACTAGCCACAGACTTGGGACAAACCAGCCATGAATTTTTTTTTTTGAGTCAATCCAACCACAAAATTTGAAAGAAATTAGCCGCAGACTTGAATCAAGCCAACCGCAAACTTGAGTCAAACCAGCCGCAAACTTGAGTCACATCGGCCATAAATTTGGGGCAATTAAGTCGCAGAAAATTTTTCGTGGATCTGGTAGAACTGAGCAAATAGATAACGACGAAAGATTGTTGAAACTCTAATCTAGTAGAAAACTAGAAAACAACTAAGGCCATGCCGAGGGTATAATAAATGCAACACTGAGAGGCATAAAAAATTCTAAAATTTGAAGCCACAGCCTTCAATCCCATACCCTTGACATAATCTCGCTAAAACCTGACAAATAATGAAGAATAAAATTAAATTAAATTATATCTAGGGTTGCCCTATATACCCCGATCATTTTTTATCCGGTATTTTTTCCTCAAAAAATTCTTAATTTTATCATGGAACAAAAATAATATTAAAAAGAAGAACGTTATTATCCCAATCGTTTCTCTTTTTTTCAATTCCTCAATTTCAAATGTTTCATCAATATTTTTTTGTTTCATTTTATTATTCCAAATTCACCGTCTTTTTTTCGAACTTCATTTTCTCTCTCTTAAACTTCACGTTCTTTTTTTTCACAAATTTTTCGAATTTTTTCAATGTTTATTGCCTAGCAACGATAACAGAACCGATTGAACGGGAACTCTCCGGCCCTAATTATCAGTGAATATGTTTATTTGAATTTTGAGTTTATTTGGGTTTTTAAACGAGTGATTATTTCGGCTATGAGTGGATTGAAAGAAAATTTAGAGGTTCAATATCGATTTATATCGATAACAATCGATTTTACGCCAAAACATGATAAGACCTCTTTTGTGGTAAATTTAATTCTCTACAAAAAAGGTCCTTATAAAAATCCCTCCATCTCCCCTAGATTCCACGAAAAAATCCCAACTAAAACAATAACATTCAAATGACCCAAAAATACAAAAAAAAAATCGTAATCACTCCAATACCTTACACTTTCCATATTATTGTGCAAACGGGTCATGTCTTCCTTCCTGTTTCCAAACTTTCGTTGAAAATTTCCCATAGAATAACTCGCCACTATCCATACACACTTCGATTCAATTGTTCCACTCGTAATTGTTATTACCATTAAATACACAACCCACGTCCGTTTGTTGGTGCAATCATCATTAATCAATGTACATGATTACAAAAGTGACAATAATAATTTGAACATAACAAAACATTGAACTTTCCCAAAAAAAACAAAAAAAAATGACAAAATTTTTTTTTTTTAATTTAAAAAAAAATGTTTGAAAATTTTTAAAAAATTTAAAAAATTAAAAAAAAGATGAAAATCATTTTTTTTAAATTTTAATTTGATTAAAGACACAACAGCCGAGGCCAATTAGAGGATCAAATCATTACATAAATACATCAATAGTAAAATAAAAAGAAAAAAAAATTAGACATCGTTTGTACATAAATACAGATATAGATTCATCTATTCATTTTTGTTATTATTTTTTCATTTTTATTTTTAATTATTATTATTACTTTTTTTTAGATAAATATAAACATAAAGTTGACAGAGATATTCAGCAATTATTTGCCATTGTCCCGGTGTTCGATCCAGCTGCAGGCGCTGATATTAGTTCTGAATGCAGAAGACATTCTGAGGTATACAACCGAGAGTTGAGGAGAATGAGCCTCTGGGCATTAAAAAGTGAGTGAATTTCGTTAGTAAAAAATAGAATGGGAGGAATGAGGAAAGAGGAAGAAATGCCAAACAGTCAAAATTCATGACTCGTGATTACATAAATGAATTTTATGATTTATTAAATCGATGATTGAGTAATGGTGTATGTTTTTGATGGATATCTCTGGAAATGGAGGAGATAGAGGAATTTTCAAGAGGACCTTTTTTGTAGCTCTCATTCTCCTCTACAAAAAAGCTACCAACAAAAATTCCCCTATCTCCCCTAGATTCCGAGATATTGACCGAAAACTGAATGAAGAATTTAGTGAAATTTATACATCGTCGGTTTCAGTGTTCGATGCAACAGCTAAAATTCCCTCAGGCATCTTGAGTGGAAATATCAATCAATTGGGCGATTTCGACGAGTGCCTGAGTCTAGAAGGCACAGAGGGAATACGTGGACAATACTGTCTAGCTTATCTTCAGTTAGAAATCGACGAGAATCGAATTGATCTCAAGGAAATCCATCGACTCGTTCACTCTCACTATGCGTTCAAGAGTAACATAACTGACGTAAGTATCACATTTATGCGTCTCTGGTATTGGACATCAATCAAATCTCAATTAAACCCCGTTTCGCTATGATATTTAGACACAATGACATGATCAAAAATTCCCAATTGTCTCGTGAGAATTTCATCATTTGAGGATTTTTTGATTTTCCTTTTCTGAATTTTGAGGTATCATTTTTCGAAAGTCGATCATGTGTTTTTTCATATCGAATATTAATCGATTCATTTCGATATTAATCAATTTATTTCGATATATATATTCCGATTCATTTCGATATTAATCCATTTGTTTCGATATATATCTATTAATATCGATATATCGATTATAATCGATATTTCTGATACATATCGATTTGAGAAAAAGCAACACCAGAAAAAATTCTCACAAAAATCGATTTATTTCAATAACAAGTGATTTTAGAGAAAAATGGCAAGAGACCTTTTTTGTAGAGGAGAAAATTTTCAACAAAAAATGTTCTCTAGTGTTTTCTCTCAAATCGATAATAATCGATATCGACACTTATCGATATAAATAGATACTTAACAATATAAGAGAAAACATTTTTTGTCCGAAATCTTCTCCTCTACAAAAAAGGTCTTCACCCATTTTTCTCTAAAATTACTGGCTAGCGAGATAATTCGATGTTCAAGGACACACGAAAGATAAAATTTTGGTTTTTTGAATTTTCATAAATTTTCTCTCCATGTTCATAGCCCGGACATCGTGTACCAAGATTTAGTACAGTCAATTGGGCTGTTTGTACACCATCGTCATGCAGTGCTGATGATGTTGAAATATCTCTAAGAGCAACTATTACTAAGTACACAAGAATGACTGGGCTCAACGTCACGGTCAAAGTGGATAGAGAAATGTGTCAAGTTCACAGGACCGAGCAACTTCCTACGGAAACTATTATCGTTGGGTAATTTCTCTATTTTCAAATGTCAATATTAATTTTTCTCACAGAATATCCAAAATCTTTAATTCCAAACTTTTTTTAATTTTCAATTTATCTCTCAAACTGGTAAGTTTAGAGGAAAATCTCAGAGGACCTTTTTTGTAGACAATTAAATTCTCTACAAAAAATATCTCTTGACATTTTCCTCCAAAATGCATCATTATTGAGATAACTCGATATTAAATGTAGAAATTAAAAAAAAAAAACATAATAAATTGAATTAAATTGTCTCCAGGATCTTCTTTATCAGTGTCATTGGATTATCCATAATAGCAGCAATATGTGATCATCTTAATGCTGATGTAAGTGAAATTATTCTCGCTTTTTCCTTGAAACGAAATGTGCGAAAGCTCTTGTCCATGAAACGAGGAGACGATGATATTGCCACTCTTCATGGTATCCGGGCAATAAATGCACTCATGCTCATCATTGCACACAAGAGTATGGCATTATTCTTCAATCCCTATGTCAATAGAACAGGCATGGCTGAGGTAATTATCAGTATTCAATTATAATCACAAAATTATTCCGAAAATTCAATCATTGATTTCAATTTTTTGGAAATATCTCATAAACCAAAAGAGATATCAAAATTTTCATGGGAACCTTTTTTGTAGAGCGGAATGAGAGCTACAAAAAAGCTCCTTATGAAAATTCCCCTATCTCCCCTAGATTCCGAGATATTTATAAAAATTAACAATTAAAAAAATTAAAATCTTGTTTAATTCAATAAAAAGGTCTTTAATTCTATTTTAAAAAAATTTTTTATTAATTAATACAGTACCTGGGCCGTCCTTGGACCGTCATAGGACGGGCAGCAAGTCTCTACACAGATCCCTTCATAATGCTTTCTGGACTCTTAACGACTTATTCGTTCGTTGGAAGGCTCAAAAAGTCGGAAAAAATTCACATTAAGAAGGAATATCTATCGAGATTATTCAGGTACTTATTCATCTTGAAGTATAATATTTTTTATCGATGACTTTTCATCATTTTATTTGGATTTTAGACTCGTACCAAATCTGGGTGCTCTCATTTTATTCTGTATGTTCATCATGCCTTATATTGGCTCTGGTCCCCAATGGAATCTCGTTGTGACTCATCATGCTGATATTTGCAAAAAAACATGGTGGAGAAATTTTCTTTTTATTCACAATTACTTTGGTTTTGAGAATATGGTGAGTTTTTTTTTTATAAAATTCATATTTTGCGTTTTATTTTCATTGAATATCTCGGAATCTAGGGGAGATATCAAAATTTATAATGAGACCTTTTTTGTAGAGAAATTCAAAAGCTACAAAAAAGGTCTCAACGAAAAATCCCCTATCTGTTGGAAGCGACAACGTCGTCTCCAACCAATCATTTGCGCACGCATCAATCAACACATACACACACACATGACATACACTTCGTAGCTCACACTACAAAGAAAGACATTCTGTATTTTAGTTACTCTGAATAAATCGTGTAAGGCAGACGTGCTGATTAACGTATATATAATCGCACTGGTCATTTCATTACTTGAGTACTCATTAACCTCGTATCACTTGCTTAATAGTTACTTGGCTACGCATAGAATTCAACACTATCTCCCCTAGATTCCGAGATATTGTCAAAAAACAAACGTCCCAATTTTCAAAAACTCGAAAAAAAATTGAAAAATCCATAATTAATTATTTACAGTGTTTAACACATACCCATCACATCGGCATAGACACCCAACTATTCGTCCTGTCTCCAATAATGATAATAACCCTCTACAAATACCCAAAAACGGGTACATTTGTACTGTCGTCATTAGCAATTGCCTCGACATTTCTTCGTTATCACGTAACGTACCACAAACGACTGAATAATTACGTGTTCTTCGGCACTTCGTGAGTATTTATTACCAGACATGATGGGAGAACATGAAAAATTTTTTTTTTTAAATTTATTTTGTTAATTAATCCACAGAATTCGTCAATTATTTGATACAGCTAATTTATCGTACATTCTACCGACTCACCGATTAACTGTGTACGTAATAGGCATATTTGTTGGATATCTGTTGAGAATATGCCCCAAGGGGTATAGAATGAATAAGGTAAAAATTGTTGGATATAATTATGAAAGAAAAAAAAAATTTTTTGGGTGTTAATTTAGACATTAATCGATATATCGATTTATATCGACACATCTATGGTCTTTCCTAAATCGACACATCGATTTATATCGATATGCATCGATTTATATCGATATGAATCGATTTATATCGACATATCGATTTATAATAATATAAATGTTTTTTTCTCGAATCGATATAAATCGATACATTGATATAAATGGTTTTTTTCCTCGAATCGATATGTCTCGATATATAAATTGATATATCGATTTGAAAAAAGAAAATACCAGAGAACATTTTTCATCAGAAATTTTCTCCTCTACAAAAAAGCTCTCTCGAGATTTTTCTCTAAAATCTCTCAAAAACCCTCTTTTCAAGATTACAATAAATTCATGATGAAATGAATTTTTTCCTCAAACGATCAATCATTGAAAAATCAATTACAGTCAGTGATTCAATTTGGTTGGAGCGTGGCGACTGTTATGGCCCTCGGGGCCTTCTTTGGTCCAGCTGGAATGGGATCAATTAATTATAATTATAATCCAACTCACGCAGCCACATACAACGCTTTTGCCCCCATTGGATGGTGCACATTATTCGCGTGGATTGTATTTCTTTCACACACTGGAAATACTCGTGGTGAGAATTGTTTTTTGAATATATCTTGGGATCTGATGGAGATAGGGGAATTCTCGTGGAGATCTTTTTTGTAGTTCTTGTCTCACTCTACAAAAAAGGTCTCCATGAAAATTTCGATATCTCCTCTAGATTGCGAGGAATAGAGCAAAAACTCATTTTATTTCCAGAGAAATTGATTTGAATCAGTCAATTTTGATTTTAGGGGTAGTTTTTGGGGATTTTCTCGGAATCTCGGGGAGATAGAGGAATTTTGATGAGGACCTTTTTTGTAGATCTTTTTCAGCCCCACAAAAAAGGTCCTCATGAAAATTCCTCCATCTCCCCTAGATTCCAAGATATTCACGAAAAACTTAATATAAAAAAACATTTTGTGAAGAAAAACTCAATTGAATAATTTATTTAATTATTTTTAGCATGGTTCAGTGGACTTTTTGCATGGAGAGGATTCCTAGTCTTCACTCGATTGAGTTACGCTGTTTATCTCACTCAATTTCCAGTTTTTTTCTTCAATGTTGGAAAAACTAGAAGTGCTGAGCACTACGAATTCTTCAGAATGACGGTAAACTATTTTTATACTATTATTATCATTTCAAGGATGAAATACTTTTCATTTTATGGACTTCTCACCATGAATTACCAATCTCATTTAAAAATTACTGCAGATGTCCTAGTTTATGTTCGTATTCTTCTCATCTCGCTAAAAAACTTCAATTATCTCGAAAACCAACGACTCTACAAAAAAAAGTGATAAGACCTTTTTTGTAGAGAATCCAATTCTTCATAAAAAAGGTTTTTTGACATTTTTGTCTAAAACAATTTCTTCTCGAGATAAACGCACATTTACATTTTGTTTTTAACGAAAAATGTCTAAAATCATCAGAAAATAATAATTAATCTTAATTAATTTAATTACAGTTCAACATACATGAGCTCGCATGGATATTCTTGATGTCAGCAATCCTTACATTATTATTTGACTCACCATTTCAAAATATCAAGAATTATTTGCTGAGAAAACCCCAAAAAAATCAATTAAAATCATTAAAATCAGAATGACTAAAAAAAAAAAGATTTGTAAATAGTCTGATTATATTCTTAATTATTAATCAAGTGAGTACCCTTTACCTTGCCCATATTTATACGAATTATCCTCCTGAGAGTGTAAATTTTCAATTGTACATAATTTTTTTTTAGATTTTATATTTTTTATTATTTTGTGATTAAATTAATTAAGTCAATTTGATTAATTAATTAATTAAATAAAAATGTTATATGATTAAAATTAATTATTTAGGGATTTCCATCCGGAAGCCAATTATAATATTTTAAATTATTTAGGGATTTTTTTTTAATCTCAAATTTGATATTGGAGATATGGTATATTAATAATCCAGAAATTCACTGCCCAAGCCGGGACTCGAACTCTGAACCTTTCGCACACTAAACTTGCGCTTGACCCGCACGGCTATCCCATCTCCCATTTGAATTATTAATAATTAAACATTGAGTATAATCGACTGTTTAATAATAATTATCACATTACGTATTGTATGTACAAGCCCTCTAATATTAATATATACGATAAACTTGTAATTTTTTACGTTAGTTATAATTTCAGGTAAAAATTAATTGTTCAATTGAAATGGAGATGAATCAATTTTTTGTTTTTAGGGATTATCTCTGAATCTATGGGGGATGGGGAAAATTTTAAAGAGGACCTTTTTTGTAGAGTCGAATGAGAGCTACAAAAAAGGTCCGCATGAAAATTCCTCTATTCCCCCTAGATTCGGAGATATTGATTAAAAACGAAACTGAAAATTGAATTAATCGAATAAATGATCTTTCAAGATCATTTTTACGGAATATCTCGTGATTCAGTGGTTATATGACAATTTTCATAAGGACCTTTTTTTTAGAGGATAGTCAGAGCTACAAAAAAGGTTCTCATGAAAATTTCGATATCTCGCATTGATTCCGAGATATTCATCGAAAACTAAACTCAAAAAAATGATAAATTTGGTTAAATCACTGTTGAGTGATTTAAAATGTTAATTATTGAATTAATTAATGATAATTAATTAATAAATGCAGGTTTGAGAATTTAGGAAAAATCTCGATCAGTCAAAACAGCTGGAGCCAATAGTGACCAAACGTAGAGACCTAGACACATCCACGATGATATTATTTTAACCCACATGGAAGCTGGATTGGAATTGAGAGTAGATAATGATGAATTTGGCCTATTAAAAAAAAAAACATTGATTAAGATCAAATTAATTAGCAAAGAGATGAAAATTTCCAAGTCTATTTAATCTTGCAGTTGGATTTTTGGTGATTTCTTCGAATCTATAACAGATATAGAAATTTTTATAGAGACGTTTTTTGTAGAGCAAATCAAGACCTACAAAAAAGATCCTATCAAAAATTACGATATCTCCCTTAGATTCTGAGATATTTACAAAAAAAGGTTATCAAAGTGAATTTTCTTAGTTTTTTCAAAATATCTTGAAATCTAGGGGAGATAGGAGAATTCCCATGGGGACCTTTTCTGTAGATCTCATACTCCTCTACAAAAAAGGTCATTATGAAAATTTCCCTATCTCCCCCAGATTCCGAGATATCATTGAAAAACTGTCGATTTAAAAAAAAGGTCTCAATTAAAATTTCAGTATTTGAGGATTTTACTAGAAAAATCGAATAGATTTGAAATGTTTGACTCAATTGGTCATCATTAGAGGTGAATAAAACCATAGGAGATTTTTATTACTCACTGGTACCAATTGGTGAGAGTCATCATGACGTAAAGTGTTGCAAGAGCGAACATTAAATGGAAAAAGCTCCAGTTGTAGGCGACCTTATCCTCCTCATTGTCCCATACTTTGGTCTCACCACCTTCAGCATCATCATTGCGTCCTTCTACTGCAACATAATCTATTTAAACTCGATAAAACTATCCACAAAATAATAAACATGCGATAAAAAGAGATTAAACTGAATTCATCAATTTGTTTTTTGAGGATATCTTGGAATCCAGTAGAGATATCGAAATTTTCCATAAGACCTTTTTTGTAGCTCTAAATTTTCTCTACAAAAAAGGTCCTTATAAAAATTCCCCATCTCCCCTAGATTCCGAGATATTCATTAAAAAGTAAAGTCTGAACTAGATTCAATGTTTGTTATGACTTTTTTCATTCCAAAAACAGTTTTTTGGTCATATCTCGAGATTTAGGGGATTTTTCATGAGGACCTTTTTCGTAGCTCTCAATCTTCTCTACAAAAAAGGTCATATCAAAAATTTCGATATCTCCATTAGAATCAGAGATATCCCCAAAAAACTGGAATCAAAAGAAAAATAAATGGCAAGCACACACTAAATCTACTCTAAAAATCATTAAATATTCAAATTAATGAAGTTTACTAATTTGATAATTATGTTACAATGATAATGAGTTAATTGAGCATGTGCATACCTTCATTGTCGATAAGAGAAGGATCTCCTGAGGTGTGAACTGCATAAAATGTTTCATTTTTACAAAAAAAAAGAGAGAAAAATGTTGAAGAATTAATGATTTGATATTCACCTGCACCATTATCGTTAATTAGAACTTTATCAGACATTGTGAGTTTTGATGATTTCGATGCTGTTCTCAGGGAACTGTAGAGAACACAACTGAACCAAATTATCAAGCCAACAACACTTTCTTTATCAAATGCTGCCTCATTCTGGGTTTTTACGTCATTAGGAGCAATTGAACCGGGTAATCCTGGATTGCATTGACGATCTGTATTAATTAATAATAAGTAATCATTAATTAATGAAGAAATGTTCGATTATAATGAAAAAATGAAAATCTTCATTAAGTAATTTTTGATTATCTCGAGAATGAGTGATTTTAGAAGAAAATATAATAAGACCTTTTTTCTAGGAAATTGAATTCCTTACAAAAAAAGGTCTCCTGACATTTTTCTCTAAAATCACTCATTCTCGAGATAATTGAATAATTAATGAAGACTTTTAAAAAGTTTTTTTTTTATTTTAAAATTTTGTTTTGATAAATATCGAGTTATCTCGTAAACAATTGGGTTTAGGAGGAAATGTCATATGACCTTTTTTGTCGGGAATTTAATTATCCACAAAAAAGTTCTTTTGACATTTTTGTCCAAAACAATTCCTTATTGAGATAAACGAATAATTATCGAGTGTAAAAATTTGATTACTGACCTGGACTGTTAGAAACACCACTCCAAGTCAAATAAACAACATACAATGAAACAACAGATGCTTGAAGTAGTCCACTACGTGGCTGATACTCTTGGACACTTGGGAGAATCGATATAGCACTTGCAATTACGCATAAAATCAAATTGAAGGAGATGAAGAATTTGTGGAGTGCGCAGTCGTTTGGCTGTAATTGAAACCAATCCAATTATTGATTTACCTCGTAAACAATCGATTTTAGAGAAAAATATCAAGAGATCTTTTTTATTTGAAATTTAAAGACCTAAAAAAAATGTCTCTCGACATTTTTCTCTAAAAACTCTCATTAACGAGATATTTAACAAAAACAATCAACAGAAATATCAAATTTTATTAAAAATCAGAAAATGCAGTTTTAGATTTTCTCAATTATCTCGTAAACAATCAATTTTAGCAAAAAATGTACGAAACCTTTTTTTGAGAAAATTAAATTTCCAACAAAAAAGGTCCTTTGACATTTTCCCCTAAACCCAATTGTTCCCGAGATAATCAATAAAAATAAATGTTATATTTACCAAAGTGTAGTGAACGAAGAGTAGAGCAATACCAGCAACAGCCAAACAATAATTAACGAATGTTGCACCCAATAATGCAGCATACCATGTTTTGGATTCAGTCTCTTCGTAATTACCGACCCATGATTCTGCCCAAGTGTGTGCAAAATCAACAATCAGAATGAGTTGAATGAGAATAAAAAAAACACCTCCAAACATTCCAAAATACATCCAGACATGTCCAAATGTTCCTTCTGGTATGAAAAATGCACCAATTATGCCACCAATTACGAGAAGATATTTTATTGCCCAAAAACCATTCTGAATTGGTGCACGATGATCTTTTGAACTTTTAACTCCAATCATGATTGTTGACATCAGAAAGAAGAAGAGAGATATGATTAAACATATTCTATATACTGCTAGATATCCAACAGCTTGATCACAATCGAATGTGAGGGTTGAGGGAACGTAATTCGTTGAATTTGTGCAGAATGGAACCTAAAAAAAAAGGTTTTTCTTTGTAAAATGGCAAAATTCTCAATTTCTTGATATTCTATCGTCGATATCTCGGAATCTAGGAGAGATAGGGGATTTTTTGTAGAGACCTTTTTTGTAGGGCGAAATGAGAGCTAGGAAAAAGTTTCTTATGAAAATTCCCTCATCTCCCCTAGATTTAAAGATATTGATGAAAAACTGATTTTTTAACAATTTTGAATTTTTTAATTTCATGTAGAGATTATTTTTGGAAATATCTCGGAAACTAGGGGAGATACAGCAATTTTTATAGAGACCTTTCTCGTAGCTCTTGATTTTCTCTACGAAAAATGTCCTCACGAAATTCCCCTATCTCCCTTAGATTCCGAGATATTCATTAAAAACTAATCGGTTCTAAACTAAAATGATAAAACCAAAAGTTGAGTGAATTCAAACTTAAGTTTTTTGGATATTTCTCGAAATCTAGGGGAGATTTCAAAATTTATCAGGAGACCTTTTTTGTAGCTCTTGATTTTCTCCACAAAAAAGGTCTCAACAAAAAATCCCCCATCTCCCCTAGTTTCCAAGATATGAATAAAAAAACTAAAAGAAATTACCTTTTTCAAAGTGTTTTGAAGACCTGGAGCTAATGTAATACAAGCAGCAATTGTCCCCAGCATAAGTAGCAATGCATACATGATCCTGGAGCTTGTGCTGTTTCTGCATGATGGACATTGTGAGCAGCAGAAGCTGCAGGCGGTACTGCCGCACAGACAGGCGAGCTTTAATTAAATTGAATAAAAAAATTAGAATAAAATCCAAAAAACATTTTTATCATCAAATAATCACGAAAAAAGGTCTTATACCTGAGCTGTGGAACACACGAGACCCATTATTCACACTTTAATCAATTGATAACTGTATTTAATCAATTTAAACACTCGTAAACACTAAATTTACACTTTCAATCAATTGCGTAGATTTTATTTATGACAAAAAATGTTTCAGCTGATGGAGAGAAAAAATGCAATGGCGTTTTATCGAACGTGACTCACTCACTCGTGACCAACTTCACTTGTCTAGAGAGTGGGGGGTGGGAGTGATGCCATTATTGGAGCAGTTGAGACCTTTTTTCACACTTTAACATTCATTGCCCATCGGTTTTTGGGGGATATCTCGGAATCTAGGGGAGATATCAGAATTTTTGATAAAACTTTTTTTGTAGCTCTTCATTTTCTCTACAAAAAATGTCCTCACTAAAATTTTCATATCTTCATAAGATACTGAGATATTCAGTGAAAACTGCAGAATTAAAAATTATGGAAATGGTTTTTTTTGAATAATCGAATTTCATTGGTCGGTGGATGGAACAGCTGGTCTGCTAGCTTTAAAATGCGCATGTCGTGTCCATCAAGGATATATTCGTGTTGAGAGTGAGTGTTTATTGTCTGGGAGCATGTGTTCTATTTTTTTATCATCTTTTTATTCTCTCGCAGCCTAAATCGAGACCAATCGTGCTGTAGGAGTTGTTGGAGTTGTTCTCTCCTGTTTTCTTCGATATTAGACTACCCGGTACGATCCAGTTGGTTCCAGTCGTTCCACTGGAACAATTATTCAAATAAACGGTATGTTTTTTTATGGAATACCCTTCCAAATTAATTCTATTAACAATTTCCTCACAATTGTTCAATTATCTCGTAAACAATCGATTTTAGAGAAAAATGTCAAGAGACATTTTTTGTAGATAATCAAATTTCCCACAAAAAATGTCTTGATATTTTTCTCTACAATCAATAGTTTACGAGATAAATAAATAATTGATAATTAAATTGTTATTTCATTGATTTCAACTTTTAATTTCGTTAATCCTTATTATCTCGTAAACAATCGATTTCATCAAAAAATCTCAAGAGACATTTTTTTTAGAGAATTAAATTTTATACAAAAAAGATTTTATGAATTTTTACCCTGAAATCAATAGTTTACGAGATAGTTGACGAATTGAGAATAATCGAATTTAAAAAAATTCTCATGTGGATTTTCCCACTATTATTACATTTCTTTTTTAAGCACTTACGTCATACTTTTTAATATCTATTACACTTGAACATAGTTACGAAGATAACTTGAATATTTCATGAATTTATCGACAATTTTAAAGATAAAATAATTCCATTAAATTCTCATTTAATGGAAAAATTCATAAAACGTTATCGAGGACATTTTCTATATTATTAGAAGCATTTAACGAGCTTTCAACAACGATTTAGTTCATAAAAGTCATTATTTAGTCATTAAAAAAATTTTATTTTAAGAAACTCAATTTTATCATTTTTCTTACAAATCAAATCTATAATTCGGTGTTTATCTCGAGAAAAAGTGGTTTTAGAGAAAAATATCAATAGACATTTTTTGTTGGAAATTTAATTCTCTACAAAAAATGTCTCTTGACATTTTTCTCTAAAATCAATTATTCAGGAGATAATTAAAAAGAAAAGTAAAACAACACTTTCTGTTTTTCAGTAGAATTTATCATTTCAGTTGATTGTTTTTATTGAATATCTCGCTAACAAGAGGTTTTATTAACAAATGTCAAAAGGCCTTTTTTAGGATTTTAAATTTCCAATAAAAAAGGTCATATGACATTTTCCGATTAAACCAATTGTTCACGAGATAAATGATATTTTTCGATTTATTTTTTAATGAAAGTAATTTTTTTAACATTTTCAGAGTTGAAGATCATGTCAATTAACTTCTCCAGTAATTAAGGAAGATAATTGAATATGAGTGAAGCCACAATGGAAGAAAAATCGCCAATAATGGACCAAAAAGTGGAAATAAACAAAACAATATTTCCCTACATGACAATAAAATCATTCAGTACATCATTATTGATGAAAATAGCAGCTGTTGGTGCTATTTGGGGATGGGGATATATGCACTGGAGTGTTGCTTGGTTAATCCCTCCAGTATTACTATCAGTATGGAAATACGAGAGTAGTAAAAGTGATGAATTGAAGAGACTAACTGCCCAGGCAACAGTTATGGCTAATGAAAAGGACATAATAACGAATAGAATGAATGATTTACCTTCTTGGGTATATTTTCCTGATTTTGATAAAGCTGAGTGGTTGAACAAAGTGAGTTAATCACTAATTAATCAATTAAATTCAATTTTTTTAATTAATTATGAAACAAAACAAAAATGTGATTTGTTTTTAGTTAATATCTCGGAATCTAAGGGAGATTGGGGAATTTTTGTGGAGACTTTTTTGTAGAAAAAAATAAGAGCTCAAAAAAAGCTCTTGAAAAATTTTGATATCTCCTCTCGATTCAGAGATATTCGCAAAAAAGTGTATATACTTTTAATGCTAAATGTGAAATTTAGGGATTTAATTAATTATGATTGATTATTCCTGCAGATACTGTATAAAATTTGGCCAGGCATGAATCACTTCGTGCGTAACCTCGTTACAGAATCGATAAGACCAGCTATTATTCAAGCACTGTCAGAATACAAAATGCCTGGCTTTCAATTTGGAAGATTGGTATTGGGTCGTATCGTGAGTGTTTAATTATTATTCAAGGATTTAGCATGTTAAATAGACGCTAATTTAGTCAAAGGCATGAAGCAAAATTTTTTAATTCAATTTAATTCTGTTAAAAAATCAAATTTTCATCTTTTCGATAATTTTATTAATTTTCTAAATAATTTACAGCCTCCAAAAATTTATGGAATAAAGACATACGATAAAGACACATCGAGGAATGAGATAATATTCGATTGTGAAGTATTGTAAGCATTATTTATTTAATTAATTAGATAATCAATTCTGGAGAATTTTAATTAGTTAAAATGAACATTTTTAACAATTTTTAATTTATCTGGAGAACTAGTGATTTTAGGAGAAAATGTCAAATGACATTTTTTGATAATATCGATTGTTCAGGAGATAATTAAATAATTAATAATGATTTTGTAGATATGCTGGAGATTGCGATATTTCCTTTACTCTGGGCACAATAAAAGGTGGTATAAGGGATTTTCAGCTCCGTGGAATGCTCAGAGTCGTGATGAAGCCGATGTTAACGGTGATGCCGTTGGTCGGAGGTGTTCAAATATTTTTCTTAAACAATCCAGAGATTGATTTTAATCTCGTTGGTGCTGCTGACATTCTCGATTTTCCTGGTCTAAAGTGAGTTGAATTAATCTTCATTTATCTCTTAAACTAGTCATGCTACGTGAAAATATCAAGAGACCTTTTTTATAGAAAATTGAATTCCCCACAAATAATGTCTCTTAACATTTTCCTCTAAAACCTCTCATTACCGAGATAATTGAATAATTAAAAAAAAAAATCTCAAATGATAATAAAAACGTTCATTACCTAATTTTCAATTATCTCAGTAATTATCATATTCATCAAAAAATGCCAAGAGACCTTTTTTTTAGATAATTAAATTCCCCACAAAAAATATCTCTAGACATTTTTTCCTAACATCAATAATAACCGAGATAATTCGATATTAACAAAAAAATAACAGACAAGCACTGAGAAAAGTGATCAAAGAACAATTTGCAAAATTCCTGGTAATGCCGAATAAAATTGCTATTCCTCTGAGTCACGATATTCCCACTGAAGTCCTGAAGATGCCTGAACCCGAGGGAGTACTGAGGATACACGTTGTTCAAGCTAAACACTTGATGAAAAAAGATATAAGTGTTTTGGGAAAAGGAAAATCAGATCCTTATGCTATTATTTCTGTTGGATCACAAGAATTTAGGACAAAAACAATTGACAATACTGTCAATCCCACGTGGGACTATTGGTGCGAGGTAATTTCATTATTATTTTAATTAGAATTAACATTAATGATTAATTAGGGGCATGTGCTTCGCTCATGAATGCACAAGAATTTCCTTTGTTCAGCCAAAAAATTAGTTTTTTTTATAGAATTTTAGTGGTTCAAAGTACTAATCAGTACATATTCATTTATATTCATGGATTTAATTCATAATTAGTCAATTGAGTCGACGAATAACATCGATTTTGTTAATAATTTATGAGATATTTTTGTTATTGAGTGGTGAATGGAGATTTTTTGGTGGATATCTTGGAATCTAGGGGAGATAGCCGAATTTTTATAAGCACCTTTTTTATAGCCCTCAATTTTCTTTACAAAAAAGGTCTCCATAAAAATTCCCCTATCTCCCCTAGATTCCGAGATATCCGTAGAATAAAGATCTCAAGATGATAAAAACACTCATCTCCATTCACCACTTGTCAACTCATTGATGACACGTGTGTTTGTGATGTTATGCGTGATGTGTTGTATGGAATTAGTGTTTGGTGTCATCGGCTGTTGCTCAACAAGTTGGAATATCCGTGTGGGACTTTGACGACACCAAGGATGACGAACTACTCGGCAGGTATGATATCTAGATAATTCGTTGGATAGATGTCCATATACTGTGTCGTACCATGTCAATGTAGCCTCTCTATGTACTCAGGTAATTGGGTTTTATGCTTGTGCTGTATTAATTACTTTTGCTTGGGCATTTTGGGGTGAATAATGTGGGTATTTGAGGGGTTAATCAATAATTCAAATTGAATCAATTTATCTTTTTTAATATGTGATTATCTAGATAATAATCGATTTATTTCGATATTAATCAATTTCTTTTGATATTAATCGATTTATTTCGATATTAATCGATTTATTGCGATGTTAATCGATTCTGTTCGATATTAATCGATTTATTTCGATAAAAATCGATTCCGTTCGATAATCGATTAACATATTTCGATATTAATCGATTCATCTCGAAAAAAGTCGATTCGTCTCGATATCAATCGATCCATCTCGATAATAATCGATTTATTTCGATAATTATCGATCTTAGGAGAAAACACTAGAGAACATTTTTCATTGGAAATTTTCGCCTTTACAAAAATGGTCCTCTGACGTTTCCCTCTAAAATCATTCACCCAGACGTTTCACCACTTTTCTCAATTTTTCCATCTCCCTCTGCAAATGGTAAACAATAATCATTAAAAAAATTCAATTATAATGTCCGGCACTTCCATTATTGTGTATATGTACACCTCAGGCTGTGATCGATACATGGAGCTTAGGTCTAGAGGCTGCCATATCCCTGTGGGATTGGGATCCAAATATACCTGGTGTTGATACTGATGATTTACTCGGAAGGTAGTTAATTAATTACACCCCCAGAATTCATAATAAACACCTGAAAATATCACTCAATCCACTAGATAAACAAATAATTAACAAAATGCCTTTTTTTGCTTGCAATTGAATTTTTAGTAAAAAATTTTTTCATTATTCTGAGTCAAAACTAATTTTCTAAAATGATTAAACTCAATAGGGAATTTGCATGGAGCCCAGTTTTTCTCTTAAACTTCTCATGTGAGACCAATTTTTAGGTTATGACGTCCCAAGGTCACTTGGATAGCTTTCCATTGGCCGAGTGTCCAAGGGTGGGGGGAGTCGTAGTTCTTCATTGACTGAGACACGCCCACAGGTTAGGTTAGATTGGCTTGGTTACACCCCCCAAGAGACCTTGTGACGTCACAAACGAAATTTTAAAAATTAATTACTAATTATTCAATAATTTTTGAACATTTTTCAATGAAAAATTGTTAATTGGGGTTATGATGTTGAAATTAAAAAATTAATAAAATTTCATGCGAGTTCCCTATTTTCCTATTGAGGAAATTGACTAAAAAAATGCTTGTGTGGTGCAAGTTTATAGTGGAGGGGAGTGCTGGGGCTTCCAACAAAGTCATAACTCGACTCTTTGACAAAGACAACACTGGCACTGATGATCCACTTGGAAGGTATTTTTTACGTTGTATAATCCAATGAAAAAAAAAAAATGATTATAATCAATTTTGAGAAGATAGAAATGTCCCTGACGTACAGTGTTAGACGGTTAGATTTTTTTTTTGGTGAGAGAATATGGAAAGAGAGGAAATGATTAATGGGGTGGTTAATTGCTTGGTCGTCATTATTGTTTGGAAGTAATTTTAATTTTTATGCAGTAATCGGATAATCATTTTGACGATAGTCAATTTATATCGACAGTTATCGATTTATCTCGATGATAATCGATTTATATTTCGATAATAATCGATTTATCTCGATAATAATCGATTCATCTCGATAATAATCGATTTATATTTCGATAATAATTAATATATTTCGATAATAATCGATATAAATGCACCCAAGAAGAAAAATACGGAAACAAAACAATTGTAAGATTTTTTTTTTGCTTTTCTTTTAGCTTTCGTGGTTTCCTAGATATTTTATTCTAATCATGTGGGTATGCAATTGTATCTATAAGCAATGTACTCTTTCTCTAATGATTTAAACTTTTTCTTCGATTTATCCTCTCGCATTTATTAATAATTAATCGGCTAATTAATTGCTTCAATCTAATTATTACTGAGAATTAATTTTCCTCTTATAATTTTCCATTTATCTCGAGAAAGAGTGATTCTAGGGGAAAATGTCAAGAGACATTTTTTGTAGGAAATTCAATTCTCTACAAAAAAAGTCTTTTGACATTTTCCTCTAGAATCACTCGTTATCGAGATAATCCGATATTTCATCACTTCGATACTGAATTGAAATGATTGAAGATTAAGATTAATCGTGTTTATGACTATGATTAATGGGTATTTTTAAAATTAATGATTCAGAGCTACAACGGACGTTAGCAGAGTAAAGAATAGAGGAACTATCGATACAGTAAGTTGGAGTTATTATTCAATTATCGTGGGATATGATGAATTGTTCAAATTTTTTGATTCAATAACAATTAATTTCGTATTTTCAGTGGTTTACCCTCGAATTCGTCAAACATGGGATGGTTCACCTCCGACTGACATGGCTGAAACTATCGAAAAATATCGGTGATCTTCAAGCTGTGAGTATATCCATAAAATCAAGAGTTTACTTTGCTATTGATAAAATATCTCGAAATCTAGGGGAGATAGGGGAATTTTTATGAGGACCTTTCTTGTAGCTCTTATTCCGCTCTACAAAAAAGGTCCCTATCGGAATTTCGATAGCTCTTCTAGATTCCGAGATATTGACAAAAAACGATGAGACTTGTTTCTTATTTCAGTAAGTTTGGAAAGAGGGGCTTGTTTTTAGTTTTTAGGGGATATCTTTGAATCTAGGAGAGATAGAGAAATTTTCATAGGGACCTTTTTTGTAGCTCTAACTCTCCCCTACAAAAAAGGTCCTTACAAAAATTGTCCTATCTCCCTTAGATTCCTCAAAAAACCTCAAAAACTCATTTATTTCAGGCTCTAATGGAGACCCAACAGTTGCGGGTAACCTCCATGAGCACAGCCCTCCTGACAGTCTTCATAGACTCCGCAAAGAACCTCCCCTGTCTCCGTGGAAGTAAGCAACCAGATGTTTACCTCGAGGCAACAGTGAATGCAAAAACAGAGAGAACCTCCACAATGTTACGCTGTTGCGATCCAATATGGGAGCAAGGATTCTCATTTCTAGTCTCCAATCCCGAGACGAACAACCTCAACATCAGAATCATTGACGAGAAGACTGGAAGCGTCATTGGCACCCTAGTATACAACATCTCCAACCTCATGACTAAACAAAATTTAGAGGAGATGCAGCAACCCTACGATCTCGTCAACGCATCCCCAGAGAGTAAACTAATCATGTCCATGACCCTGAGGATCCTAAAATACGAGGGACCCGAGGGTCCCCAGGACGATGACCAAGAGGACGAGGATATCAATTCCTTGAACAAGAAAATTGATCGACAAGAGTCGAATATGAGCTCTCAGAGCAGTTCTTCACCGTCAACTCCATTGAAGAAACAAATATCTAAAGAGTCGCTTCAAGGTTCTGTGAATACTGGGTCTGATCAGTGTGTGAATAATCTTGGGACTGTTGGAGAACATTTTGAGGAGACGATTATTCCCAAGTATGAGGCTGAAAATAATTCGCCGCCTGGACTCGTTCATCGGGATTCTAGTGCTGTTTTATCGGCTGGGGAGTACAAACTTGGAAGGATACAGCTCACTTTGCGGTATAGCATGCCCAGGCAGAAGTTGATTGTTGTTGTACACAAAATTTCGTGAGTTTATTTTGTTTTTTATGCATTTATTTCGATTTATCTCGATGTTGATCGATTAATTTCGATAGTAATCAATTATTCATCTCGATAATAATCTATTTATCTAGATAAAACTCGATTCATCTCGATAATAATCGATTTATCTAGATAAAAGTCAATTTATCTCGATAATAATCGATTTATCTAGATATTTTTTATTCTTTATCTAGATAGAAGCAATTCATCTAGATAGTTATCGATTTATCTAGATAGTAATCGATTCATCTTGATAATAATTGATTTATCTCGTCGATTTAAAATTATTTTAATCGACTAAAATTACAATTCCAAAAACCAAAATCAAATTTCTTATATCCACAGGAATCTACCACTCCCCCACAACGACATGACCAACATCCCCGACCCGTACGTAAAGATCTACCTCCTCCCAGACAAACACAAAGAGACAAAACGCAAAACAGCTGTGATAAAAGACAATTGCAATCCCGTTTACGACGAACAATTCGAGTACACGGTGTCCCAAGGAGATTTAAATTGCCGAACACTAGAGATATCTGTGTGCACACAGAAGGCCTGGCTATCGACGGGAACCAAGGTAATGGGACAAGTACACCTTAATCTATCGGACATCGATGTCTCAAGGGCAACATCAGCGTGGTACGACCTGTTACCAGAGATGAAGGATTAAATTAAATAATAATCAAGCTTTTTTAAATTTTTCTATGCCCAAAAAATATCGCTTGATGCATTCAGCACATATTTATATCATATATCTGATATTAATTATGACTTTTTCTCGATTTTTTCGTTAATTATAAATTAATTAGTGAAGGGTCAAATCAGTTTTTTGGGAATATCTCGGGATATATTGGAGATAGGAGAATTTTCATGAGGGCCTTTTTTGTACATCTCACTCCGCTTTACAAAAAAGGTTTTCACAAAGATTTTGATATCTCTCTTAAATTCCGAGATACGCCCTCTTAAACATTTTCAAAAGGTGTTTAATTGATTTTTGAAATCGTACCGTTTTGCCCCTTGAGATTTTTATGAAAACACAGGGCTGTATGAATCCCTGTGTATGAGTGATATACATTGTTAAGAGATTCTAAGATGTTTATGAGTATTTTCTCCTCAATTGTATCTTTGTTATTAATGCATTCGATAAATTCATCACAAATGTAATAAAATATAAAATTTAATTATCTCAGAGGTTCTCTGAATTTTAATGACAATTGTTGGCCTTGGCAATCTTCAGCAAGTTAAAGGAATGGTGAATTTCATAAAAGTTTAGAGAATTTTTGTCGATGGACCCAACGTTTCTCCCAGGGAAATCTCAGAAGTGTTTCTTCTATTCAAATCCGTTCATTTTTGTGTGCTTGGGCTCTCGTTGCCAAGGGTAACACAATTGTATTGAGTAAACACGTGGATTGAAGGATTTGAGACAGTTTTACAGTCGATTTGTAAGAAATTTTCGATATAAAAAGTCATGCGTCGTATTTCTGGATTCCCCTGCCTTCCAGGATTCAATTTTGATGATAAGGTGAATCAAATTTCAATTTTTATGATTTTTTTTTATCGAAAAAAATTGTAAAAATGTAGTTTTTGTGGTTTTTGGGTTTAAGATTGGTAAAACGAATTTCCATCGATGCCAGATATTCGATAAAATTCATGATGGTGTTTATTATTTGGCTGAGAAACCTGTCGTAGGTGAACACTCGAGATATCCTTCGAACTATTCATACACTGATGAACCGAGAGTACCACCATGGATTGCTTACGATGGGCAAGTGCGTAGGAGAGTGGTTTTTAGGGTGAAAGGGTGGAGAAAATATTAGAATGGCCATTTATCTCGATAGTTATCGATTTATCTCGATAATGATCGATTTATCTAGATAGTAATAAATTTATCTAGATAGTAATCGATTCATCTCGATAATAATCGATTTATCTAGATAGTAATCGATTTATCTAGATCATAATCGATTTATCTAGATGAAAGTCGGTTCATCTCGATAATAATAGATTTATCCAGATAGTAATCAATTCATCTCGATAATAATCGATTTATCTAGATAGTAATCGATTTATCTAGATGAAAGTCGATTCATCTCGAGAATAATCGATTTTCACAAAAAAAAAAACTTTTTTCTTTGAGAATTTTCTCCGGTACAAAAAAGGTCTTCTAATGTTTTCTCCTCAAGCCAGCAGTTGTCAACAAAAACACACATTTCTCACATTTCTCCTCATTCTCTTCCATCGCTCAGAGATTAATGTTCCAAGCATATTTCCAAGAAACAGTCCAAGAGAGATGGGAATCGTCCCATCAAATACGTCTTGTTACTATCAGTTTTTTCCTCGAGGATGGAACAATGAAAATTGTCGAGCCTGCCATCAGCAACAGTGGACTGGAGCAAGGGATTCTGGTCAGACGTCAGAGGGTACCCATTCCTGATCCTCTCCCCTACAGATTTTATGATATACTCGATCTAAATATTGGCAGAGAACCCGAAATTTTTGGAAGAATTTACAAAATAGTCGATTGCGATAAATTTACGAGAATATTTTTAAATCGAATGGGCATACCTGTGCCGGATCCAATTGAATTGCCTTGTGATCCTTATGTTCAACGGAGGAATGTGGTAAGTTTTGAATTATCTAAGTAATCAGTGGTTTTAGAAGAAAACGTCAAAGGACATTTTTTGTAGAGAATTCAATTATCTACTAATAATGTCCTTTGACATTTTCTTCTAAAGCCGCTCATTAAGGAGATAATTACAAATTAATCAAGAAAAATTTTGTTATTTCAACAATTTTTTGATTTTTCAATTATCTCGGTAATTAGGAGTTTTAGAGAAAAATGTCATGAGACCTTTTTTGTGGAAAATGTTCTTCTATACAAGAAAGGTCTTTTGACATTTTCTTGTAAAATCACTGATTTCCGAGATTTTGAGAGAATTAAAAAAAAAAATTGAATTTGATTGAATTAATAATTTCAGCCGACATTTTCGAAAAAACCAAATCGTAAAATTGATACATTGGGAAAATTTCTGAATTATGACAGAAAAATATTGAGATTTTATGGATTTTGGGACGACAGAGATTCTGAATATGGAATTATTCATGATCTTGAGATTCGGTATTATCTGGCTGATGATACAATTGAGATTAAAGAAATATTGCCGAAAAATTCTGGCAGAGAGGGGAGTGCTATGTTCATAAAACGCATGAAAATACCCAAAGTAAATTGAACATATTATTATTGAAATGATTAAACGAGAAAATTCAATTTTACTCATTATGAGACTTGAGTTTTTCCGCGATATCTCGAGATTGAGAGGAGATATCGAAATTTTTATAAGGACCTTTTTGTAGCTCTCATTCTCCTCTACAAAAAAGGTCCTAACAAAAATTCCGTTATCTCTCTCATATTTGGAGATATCCATCAAAAATGGAAAGCGAAATCATGATCAATTATTAAAATGCTGATTATTCTTCATGAAGTTCTTCACTGGGATTGAATCCGTGGGCTCCAGTGATCCCTTCACAGTTCTGAATGTCCTCGGTGATAGTGGAGCACAGAGTTACTTCATTCCTGATGCCCTGAACGCAGGAGAAATCAAACGAGATTATTATAAAGACAGTGATTTGACCATTGGAACGAGTATGAATGTGTTTGGACGTGAAGTTGTCATCACCGATCTTGATGAATCTACCAAGGACTATTACAGGTAGAGAACGGGTAATATCGATTATTATCGAAATGGATCGATTAATATCGAGATAAATCGATCATTATCGAAATGAATCAATCATAATCGAACATGAACATTTTTCGTGAACAAAAAAACTTCATTCAAGGGCCAAATACGGTATTGAAGAGTTTAAACCACTCGAAAAACCAGAATCCATGTCCAAAAGTTGTTCAACAATCCAAAAACATAAACCACCACCGTACAATGGTTTCGGCTCCTACGATGATTCCCTTGGGAATTGCTTCAGCATTGTACCGAAAGCACCGAAAATTGATTATGCAAGATTGGCTGCATTTGACAAGTAATTAAAATCTAATTTATAATTAATTAATCAAACCATTTATTTCAAAAAAATTATCTATTTTTTTCTATAATTCTTCATTTATCTCAAGAACTAGTGATTTTACAAAAAAATGTCAAAAAACATTTTTTGTAGAGAATTCAATTATCTACAAAAAATGTATCTTAACATTTTCCTCTAAAACCAACTGTTTACGAGATAATTCAACAATTAACAAAAAACAAAATTTCAAATTTTACAAATAAGATAAAAAATCTTTGTTAACTAATTATCGATTATATCCTAAACAATTGATCCTAGAGAAAAATATTAAGAGATCTTTTTTGTAGAGAATTAAATTCCCCACAAAAAGTGTCTCTTGACATTACCCTCTAAACCCACTCATTACCCATATAATTCAATTATAAATTCCAGACAAGGATACGACAGCAAAATAATGAGTTTTCGTGGTAAAATGATATCAAAAATACCCGATAATTCCTATCGCAATTTTATTATTCGAGTCTATCTCATGGACAATACAGTATCAATATTTGAGTATGCCCAGAGAAATACAGGATTCACACGCTCATTGTTTCAAAAACGAATGGAAATACCTCTGCCAGGGCAAGAAATTTATTCGAGTGAAAAGCCAAAATATTATGAACCCCATCATTTCTACATCGGAGCTGAATTAAATCTTGGAGGGTTTCATTTTCTCCTGACATCAGCCGATGAATATACCCTACGTTACATGGAATTAAATTGCGATAAATTTGTTAGATCTAATTCAGTCATGATCATGAGTAAAATAAGAGAATTATTGAAAAATTTTTATAAGAAATTTATCGAAGAATTTCGTCCAGTCACGGAAATCAATGGAGTTCTTATCATGTCTTATGATAAATTGAGGGAGGCTCTGATGAAGTATTCGACGGGTTTTGTTGAACATGAGATGATAACGATTGCGAGGAGATATGCATTTAAACGAGAAGAGGAGATTGATACTCGAAGATATTTGAGGTGAGAGTTTTTTTTGGGAATAACTCGGAGTCTGGGGGAGATAGGGGATTTGTTGTAAGGACCTTTTTTATAGAGCGGAATGAGGGCTACAAAAAATGTCCTCATAAAAATTCCCCTATCTCCCCTAGATTCCGAGATATTGATACAAAACAATGGGACTTTTTTCTTATTTCATCAGTGATTTTGGAAAAAAGTGACTTGTTTTTTAGTTTTTAGGGGATATCTTGGAATCTAGGGGATATAGGGGAATTTTCATAGGGACCTTTTTTGTAGCTCTCATTCCGCTCTACAAAAAAGGTCCCCATGAAAATTCCCCTATCTCCCCTAAATTCCGAGATATCTATAAAAGAAACCCCATTAAATTTATCCTATTTCTTAATTAAAATTCACAATTGATTGACAGAAGTCTAATACACACCGAGCTCTCTCGTTTCCTCTGGAACGACCTGGATCGCCTCACCGAGGACATCAATCACTGGGATCCATCGGGCACCGGTTACCTCCCACCCTCTGACGTATACACAATTATTCGTGGTTGCAGACTTCCCCTAGATCCCCAACTAATCAATTGTCTCCTTAATCAGTGAGTTGAGACCTAAAAAGAGGTTCTAAAAATTTTTTTTACCCTCTAAATCTCTTTAAATCTCTCCAGATTGAGGAGAAACTCAGAAGGAATGATTGATTGTCAAGACTTATTAGAGTTTATGAATGTCAAGATAAATCCATCACCTCCGATAGCACCAGTGGCCATCAGTACCCTTCCCTGGTGGAATTCAGATAAGGATGAGGATGATTGTTGTCCTGCATTGAATTGGAATGACTTTATCAGAGATCTGAATATTAAAGAGGACGATCCAGCCTCGGCGGAAAATGCCCAATAATTGACTTCAACGATTTTTCATTTATCTCGAAAACTAGGGATCTTTTTTGTAGAGGAGAAAATTTCTGATGAAAGATGTTCTCTAGTGTTTTCCCGATTATTATCAAGATGAATCGATTATTATCGATATAAATCGATTACTAGCGATATAAATCGATTGTTATCGCGATGAAATAAATCGATTATTATCGAGATAAATCGATTTTTATCGACATGAATCGATTGTTATCGATATGAATCGATTATTATCGACATAAATCGATTGTTTTCGACATTTTTCCCTAAAATCTCTCATCATCTCTCCCAAAGACATAAAAAAATCAGGTAATATTATTATTATTATTTTTTTATTCTACATCATGATATTTCATATTTACACAGGTCTACAAACTATTCACGAAATCAATCAATCTAATTCTATGATAATCTATCATGAATATGCGCGTGAATAAATGACTTTAGCACAATCATGACGAAATACTGAGTTAATAAATATCCTTTTCATTTTGGAGGGGGAGGGAGGGAGGGGATAAATAACGAGTTGAGTATGATAATTAATTTTTTCAGTTTGGGAAATTGAAAAATATAAAAAATAAAGAGATTTGAAAAAAAAATGATTTAGGGGGCTTGATGATTAATAAATAATTTTTTTAAAGGGTAAAAATTCAGTTCAATTGCACTCGTATGTAGTTATTACACTCCGGCATGTTTTACACTGTACACTGTAACAACAGCTGATGTATTTGCACTGACATCTCTCTAAAATTTCACGGGTTTTGGTGATGTGTCCACGTCCACAACATAGGTATTCACAACCTTCGTAGCCTGAACTGCTTCCATTGCATTCTCTAAATTTTGGATGGAAAAGAAGAAAAGTGGGTAATTAGGCATTTTTATTAACTTACATTTATCTCAGAAATAAATGATTTTAGAAGAAAATGTCATAGGACCTTTTATGTAGAGGGGAAAATTTCCAACAAAAAATGTTCTCTGGTGTTTTCTCCCAAATCGATAAATCGAGATAAATCGATAGTTATCGATATAAATCGATATTTGTCGATATCAATCGATACTTATCGATATGGGAAAACATTGGAGGACATTTTTCATTGGAAATCTAGAGATAGATCGAGTTATCGAGATTAATCGATATCTATCGACATAAATCGATTTAATATCGGAATAAATCGATTAATATCGATATGAATCGATTAATATCGACATATATCGATGGTAATCGATTATTTTCGAGATTTATCGATATAAATCGATTATTTTCGAGATATATCGACTTTCTAGAAAAAAATGATTCCCTCAAAATTGAAAAAAAATCCAATTCTTTCGAACATAAATTCTCCCTTATAATGTACATCTCCATAAATAAGATTGACATCGGCTCGAGGTACGAACACAAGATAAGAAACTACTCGCACACGCCACAGGAAGACAGAATAAAAAAATAAATTAAAACCGTAAAAATCGAGTGGAATACGTTATTAGCACCTGAGATAAAATATTGTATATCTCCCTCGGGCATTATCCAAGGCATATTAACTCTGTACATGCATAAGAAAGTGATAGGAAAAGAAGCAATTTCCTGTGTACACCCACGGGCCTGTCTGTCCTCTCTCGGAGATTAAAATTGAGAGAAAAAGTTTTAACAACTCATTGGGATACTTCAACAATTGTAACTCTTGCTTGCCTCTCCCCACCCCCTGAACCTCTCCACATGTTCTTCAACTGTAATGAGATCGGTCTAATGATTATTGAAGAATACATAATCATAATTTTCATAATTTGAATCAGGGAAAGACAAAACTCGAAGATATTTCAGTTTTTCAAAGATATCTCAGAATCTAAGGGAGATATCGAAAATCCCGTAACGACCTTTTTTGCACAAAAAATTGAGATCTACAAAAAAGGTTCTTATAAAAATTTCGCTATCTCCCTCAGATTCCGAGATATTCCTAAAAAAAAAAGTTTTCAAGTTAAAAAATTTCCATGAAATTTTGGTTTTCACTAAATATCTCAGACACTAATACATATATCTAAATTTTTATAAGGACCTTTTTTGTAGCTCTCGATATTCTTCACAAAAAAGGTCTTCACGAAAATTCCCCCATTTCCCCTAGATCCCGGGATATTCCACAAAAACTCACTAGTTAATACCTGATTTATCGCATTTGATCATTTTAGTTAAAAAAAAAAATCCTCTCCAAGTCTCTCAATTCTTTATACTTATCCCCCCAGGTATTCAGGTACTTTTGAGACTTAATCCACGAGTGAAAGAATAAAAAAAAGCTAGTATAAAAGTCGAGTTCAAGGGAGTTCATAAGATGACTCTGATAAATTGTTGTCCAGCTCACCTTCCAATTGTTCCTAGACTTCCACGTTTTTTATCGGGCATACAGTAGTCAGGACTCTTGGTTGTGTATAATAAATTGTCATGATGATAGAGAGGTGGCAAACGACTGCCAGATTTTGCTCTGACCTCGGCAGCAGTTGCATATTTTCTAAATAAACGAATACCGGCTGCCGACGGACCCTTTGAATCGAGTCCACGCCAGCATGTTCGCACACTGCATGAGCCTGATACTCCGTGACATTTGCACTCGAGTGTCAATGATTGTTCTACGGCCTGTGGATGATGAGTTTTGAGATAAATTGAAGAATTTGAAATTTAGGGAGAGTTTTTGATGAATATCTTTGAATCTAGAGGAGATAGCGAAATTTTTGTAAAGACCTTTTTTATAGCTCTGATTCAGCTCTAGAAAAAAGGTTCTTATAAAAATTCCGCTGTCTCCCCTAGATTCTAAGATATTCATGAAAAACTAAAACGTAAATCAATTTCGTTGAGTTTTAATTTTTTTATAAAAATGAACCGTCAGTTTTTTTCAAAATATCTCGGAATCTAGAGGAGATAGCAAAATTTTTATAGAGACCTTTTTTGTAGAGCAGAATTAGAGCTAAAAAAAAGGTCCTTATAAAAATTCCCTTATCTCCCCTAGATTTGAAGATATCTCCGAAAAAAAATTTGCCAATTAATTTTCCAAGCGAAAAAGTTCTTGAAATATCGTTAAAAAATCGATAATTACCCTTCGACCAGCGCGATTATTATGCATATTAACAGCATGCATAAATTTAGCAGTAGATCCAGTTCCAGATGGACTGGAGCCCTGCAAAAATCTCTTGGCGAGCCTCGAGGCTGACCTGACATCGTCCCCACAGCCGCCCCATTTGAATGAATTTCTTGCAGTCATTGCGTCGAACGAGACTGACTTTGAGGTGAAAGAACTTGAGGCTGTGAGTGCTGATGGTGATGGTGGTTCACGTCTTGGTGGTGTTGCACATGAACATGCTGCTAAATTTCCAAGTGCACAACCACGTGCCAGCCTCCAAACAGCAGCTGCTGCTGACATGGCGTAGACGAACGCCTGCTCCCTCGTTCCTATCAGTGATGAATGGTGAAGAGTAACTAATTACTCACATGGGTATAATTGAGTTGGACATGCCCTTGAACTCATTGACATTTTGGGGACATTGAGACGAATATGGATTTTTTTGAGGATTGTGGTAGTTTTTATTTGGAATCGATAGTCGAAATCAGTAGTGAATTCGTAAAACGGTTTAAGTCGATTTCATCTTAGGGTCAATCTTGGATGGATATCTCGGAATCTGAGGGAGATGGCGAAATTTTCATAAAGACTTTTTTTGTAGAGTAAAATGAGAGCTACAAAAAAGGTATTCACAAAAATATCGCTATCTCCCATAGATTCGAAGATATCCATCAAAAACTGGCCCTAGAATAAAATCGACTTAGATCGTTTCACCAATTCGCTAAATCGATACATAAATCGATTATTATCGACTTCAATCGATATTTCAACATTCATCGACATTTTTCTCAAAAAACGAATGGGTTTAAGAGAAAACACTAAACAACTTTCTCCATAGAAAATGAAATTTCTAATAAAAAATGTCCTCTGACGTTTTCTTCTAAAATTACTCATTCTCGAGATAATTTGACAAAAAAAAAGACACAATTTACAAAAAAAAATCATAATGATTTCACAAAAATAGTCATGAATTCTCCATTTGTGGGGCATGAAAGACAGAAACCAATAAATAATATAATAAATATATTCTCACATCCACACGAAACTGAATAATATTGTGATTTCATTATGGGGTAGAAGGGGCGGAGCCGATAACTCACAGAGCAATAGCTCGCTACGAGTATTCCCCTTTTTTTCAACCTGGGAAAGGTATAAAAATGTGCCTGTGTATGGATGGAGTGAGTGAAACAAGAAGGTATAACTGGACAAAAAGAGAAAAAAAAAGGACGAGAAAGAGAGGGAGATGGGTTGGGCATTGAATGGGAAGACCCCGAAGCGACTGCGTAATTAGAGGCTATTACCAAACGAAAAAGATTAGGTGTTCACTCGCCAAACTGGCTTCCCTACCTCTCCTCTCATTCTTCTTACGGTGAAGATTCTTTTCCCGGACGGTATAGACACATATCTATCGATGGCCTCTCTATATTTCTTTGAATTTACTCTTTAAGTGATAAGTCAATTTTATTTTGAGAGCAGTTTTTCGGGGATATCTCGGAATCTAGAGGAGATAGTAGAATTATCGAAAGGACCTTTTTTGTAGAGCGAAATGAGAGCTACAAAAAAGGTCCTCATGAACATTTTGTTAGCTCTTCTAGATGTAGAGATATTGAGGAAAAAGTGAGGGAGAATTTAATAAAATGAGGAAAATGAATTTTTGAGTTTTGGAAATTAGTTTTTGTTGAATATCTTGGAATCTAGAGGAGATAGCGGAATTTTTGAGAGGACCTTCTTTGTAGAGCAGAATCAGAGCTATAAAAAATGTTCTTATGAAAATTTCGATATTTCCATTAGATTTCGGGATATTTAACGGGAACTGGGATTCAAGTTGAATTGATGGAGTGAATCGTGGAAATCTCTCAGGATTAATTTTAAAAAAGAAGGAAAAATTATGAATATTCATACCTGATAGTAAATCAGGGGTATAATGAGGTGCACGTTGGATGCTACTGCAGTTCCACCGACGGTTCTTGAAGGCCTGTTGACAAACATGAATCGTGTCTCTCGCTGCTTGAACAATACTGGGCATGACGTCGGTGGTTGTACGACAGGCTCTTGCCTGCTTTCTCTCCAGTAGTCCTGAGCTTTTAGCTGCCGTGCAAGCCTCCCTCGTCCATATACGGGCGTCGTCAGTCTTTCCTAGAGCGCTTGGACATCCAAAGAAGAGATCATGATTTTCATCATTATTTAGAGAGAAATATCTCGGAATCTAGAGGTGATATCGAAATTTTCATAGAGACCTTTTTTATAGCTCTCATTCTGCTCTACAAAAAAGGCTTTAACAAAAATTTCTGTATCTCTCACCGATATCGAGATGTCTCCGAAAAAATGATCTATTCTTAACTAAAATCGACTCTTTTAGTTTCGCAAATCTAATTATCTCGTTATCTAATCGAGATATCGAGATTTTTGTAGGAACCTTTTTTGTAGCTCTTATTTTTCTCTACAAAAAAGGTCCTTATCATAATTCTGCTACCTCCCTAAGATATCGAGATATTCGTAAAAAACCCAATCACCACTAAATTAAGTGAAATATGGAATATGATCCATGTTTCGCTCTGCGCTCGTAAATCAAATGTATATGGATGACTACTCAAAATTATAGGGCATTCAAAACTCACGGGTATGGATGCCCGTATTGTAATTACTAGCAGAAATACCTCGAATGTCGAAATGGCCACAGTATATGTCTAGACATATAACGCTAATGGCCGAGTCACCAACCCTAGAATTCATTACGTTTCAACCCGAATGACCCCGTTAAAATGGATCATATGGACTCGTCATAAAATCAGTAGTTAAGTGATAAAACGTAACTCAAATCTGTCATTTTTCTTATCTCGATAATTAGCAATTTCATGAGAACACGTCAGAGGACCTTTTTTGTGTAAAATTTTTTCATCTACAAAAAAGCTCCTTTAACCTTTTTTTCTTAAAATCACTCGTTATCCAAATAATTTAATAAATCGAAAGAAAAACAAAAAATACCCTTTGCCATTTTCTTCTAAACCCCCTCATTCACAAGATATTTCAATATTCACGGTCACGAAAAAAAAAGATCTCACTCGACCCATTAAATGAACCATCGACAACCATCACAAAATTACAGTGTTTCCCCATAACATGACAATTTCCAATCGTGTCAAGAATCCCATTGACACCCATTAATTCAAATCCATAAACTCTGTAATTAAATATCTGATAAGTAATACCCGTAACTTGCAATTTAATTCACATTGAAAATTCACTCCAGGTATGCCTCGTATTGTGGCCCATAATAAACTTACCCCGTGTACCAATCTCGTGCACGCACGATAAATATGGATAACATGGCCTGAAAAACCCGTTCAAGTAGATCATCATGGACGATATGCAAGAAACAATCAGCTTCACGGACATTTTGAATTAAATATATGCCACGAGTCTAATAACATTCACTCGTGGTTAATGGTCCATCAAACTATCAAATAATTCTTCCACGTGACGCATACGCATGACCAATTAGTACGTGAAATTGTCCCTGTTCAGCACACAAGAATAGTGTAGAAATGCTATAAAGTTGGATGTTTATATTGGCTTGATAATCGTCAAACTGTACAACCTGTAGCGCTGGGTGGTACGTTAATCCGTTGGAAGGTCATGTGTCATCGGCCAATATTAATTTATGATACATATGACTTAAAATATGTACAATTTTTAAAAAGATGAAAAGAATTTATTTGGAGTTTGATGAAAAAATTATCGAAATAAATCAATTATTATCGAGAGAAATCGATATGCAAGTGTTTTTTGATATTTTCCTCAGAAAAATAAGTTTTATAAATTTCGGAAAAATTACTACCGGGGCAAAATAGGTTCCATCCTTCCCACAGACACAATGATGATGCTCTTAAATTATAAACATGTAACCCTGAATAGGGAATTATATCATCTTCCCCTGAGACAGTAATAAATCACAATCCCAAAGTAATACGTACCCCTATAATCCCATGACGTTGGTGTTCAAATGAATGCCCCCGTGGAAAATACATTCCAACCACCTTGTACAATTTTTGGTGTTGGAGCGAAGGTTGTTAGCCTATCTGCACGCAAAACAACCATCGCTCCTTCATTCATCATTTCCCCCAGCAACAATCAAATTCACCTTTCCAGAAGAACCCGACAATAATTACATTGAACACACACGCTTGGCCCCTTTGTACGTTAAGAAAAAAATCCTTCACATTGATTACAATCTGATAACTTGTACATATATTCATACAATCTGTACAATATTTGAGTTAATCCGTTCTACCTGGAGGGATTGTATCAAAGAGATCGCCCGTGGACTCTCAATCCTTCTATTTGTTTCTCATTAAACCGAGGACATTAATCATAACGAATGAACAAGAAACTCACAGCGTGTGTGGAGAACATACGCTATCAGCATTAACTCCACATTCTCAATAATTTCTTTCCTCAAAATAATCAATTATCTTCAGATACTTACAGCCACTTGATGCTCACACCATCATGAACAGACAACAATAGGATTATGATAAACACAGTCCACTTTCGTACACGCATTTTTGAATATATTGACTGCTCAATTAAAAGCTTACATTATTATTTCAAATTTAAACAGTCAAACTTTTCAGTTTTTTGATCATCACGATTTTTGTCATCACTCTCAACATATCCACTGAATATCACATGAACTTGATCACTTGATGATTTTCATTTCGACCACTGTATCCATAACAAGTTCCAGATTCAGTCGGAAAGTGGTAAATAATGACAAGAATCTATATATCTCGATAATGGGTACGTTTGAAGGGTACCATTAATTATAGCAAACTCTCATTATCGAGTTATATACAAATTTGACTGATAGCTTACCACTTAGCAACTGATTAGTCTACACCTATAACCAGTAACAGGTGTTGGAAAAATTGAACCGTTCCAGTCGGTAGTTACCAATATTATGATGCTTCTTCAGAGTTATTCTTACAGCAAAGTTGCGTCGGCGCGAAGATCCTGTGAACCATACGTCCTCGGGTATCGAGGAAGGATACATAACTGACAGGGGGGGGGAAGAGAACACGTTGAAAGTCAGGATGTGTGGAGTTGGAGAGGTATGAAGGAGGGTCTAAATTCATCCCCACCATTGGTTAAAGTTAATTCAAACCACTGCCCAATAACCATCTGTCATCGGTTACCTTCTGCGACTCATTCACAATTTCTTTTTAGAATGGAAAACGCTTACCTATCAGGCGATGTATACACCCCACACGTTGAATCGTAACAAATCATTAAAATGGTTTTATTGGATACCCAAAAGGGAATACCTGTGGTGAATGCGGCTTGATGACTTCATTACATTAATTTTGGTTTCAATGGTCTTTGAGGATTCTGCAAGTTTTCATCAGTTATTCCGATTCCAGCTTCAATACAGCAGGACCTCACAGAAAGTTCCTCATCATCATATTGAAACGCACGTGGGTCCAAAATAAATTATTTATTTAAAAAAATAAGATCAATCAGCCAAATAGACATGTTTATCAGTCAAAATAAAAGAAAACAATGAATATAAAACAAAAGAAAGAGAGAATTTCAGAGGAGAGGAAAGAAAGAAAAGATCGAATGCATACATGATGGAATACATTAGAAGAGTAGATTAGGTATTCATAACAATATCATCGAAGCTCAATTCAATAGCTAGAAATTGGAAGGACAGGTAGGAAAAAGAATCACAAAAGAAATTCTTTGGCTAATCATCTCAGATGCCCAAGGTAGAGAAATGACTATCACTCAGCATTGTTACATTTAAATAGCCAATTCATTCTTAAATTCCAAAAATATTGAAATTCTTCAATTGAAGATTCAATACCTTGTAAACAGGATCCACTTGTCCATAACTCCTTCATTCTTCAACAAGGCCAATCGGCTCAACTCCTGCCCCCCTACCAAGGAAAACCATTCATATTGATAATTAGTATGATCGTGTTCACAATAAGAGAGCTTTTACCTTTTTCTTTTCTACTGCCTTCCTCCCCCTCCTCTTCATCGCCGTCAATTTCTCTTTCTCCATTCTACCATTCCTTCTCCACTTCCACCACTCGCCGATAAATAATCCTCTGTCAGACGTTCATTACGTCGTTAAGTTTTTGGCCCGCACCTTCACCACCGGCCACAGGCCTATAATAAGTACTTGTATATATGAGTATACCTGGCTGACTGAATTCATCCGTTGTTTTTTTTCATCTTCAGTTCTTCAGGATAAGGAAAAAAACCTCGTCATCAACGAGTCATTCGAGAGGGAGGTTGAAGTAAAATGGATTCATTGGGCAAAATTGGTCTAGAATATTTCTCTGACATTTTTGGAGGGATGTGTGTGTGTGTGTGTGTGTGTGTGTGTGTGTGTGTGTGTGTGTGTGTGTGTGTGTGTGTGTGTGTGTGTGTGTGTGTGTGTGTGTGTGTGTCGCGCGCTAAATTTTGGCGGATGATTTCTCTGGAACGAATGGTCCGATCGAATTTTTTCTTCTAGCGATCGATGTGTCTTCATGGGACTTGTATCTGATTAGATTATAAACATGACTATCTCAGCGGTTTCGTGATTATGGGAAGAAAACTAGTGAAAAAACATCTAAAGATATGGTGATGATATAAGTGAAAAAAAAATGTTGCTATTAATATGGATTTTGAATTTTCTGAAAATAGAAAACGAAAAAAGAATCATAAGTCACAATAAAATAAATTATAATTGCAGTGAGGATGGAATGTGTTGGAATTATTTGTATTGAGATTGTGTGTATTGAGTTTGTGTGTGATGAGTTTGTTTGTGTTGTTTAGACATGTAATCGAATTTTCCGTTTTAAAAATCTTTAAAAACAACGGAAAAACAATTAATTAGTCAATGTCAATGGCTTCCGTGTTGTTCTTTTGTTCATTGACGTGGTTTATGCAAACTCGTTCACAGCAGAAGAAACCGTCAAAGACAACATTGCAAGGGGATGAGGAGGAGGGAAAGAGAGAGGAGTGGGACAAATGGTTAGCCTTGTTGAAGGGGGGAGTAGAGTATAGAGAGAAGCGCGAACCGAGAAGAGCGGCAGCTGCGAGTTGGTGCGGCTATTAAAACCGACTTATCCAACCCCTCCTCGCGAGTCAGTCCGCAACCCCCCAGTGTCCACACACAAACATATATATTCCACAGCCAAATGCTTGGCGATTGCTGTCAAATGAAGCGTGACAAGAGGCCCACGAGGAAAGTCGGGTGAATTTCTTGTTGAAGAACACTTTCTCGAAGGGACGAAACAAAGAGACAAAGCCGAAATTTTTTTTTTTCGAGTGCGAGAATGAATGAAGATTATTATGTATGGGCTGCAGTCATATTCCAGCAGTTGGATTGGATGGATCGACATTAACCGCTTTAGCGTTACGAATTGAATCTTTTTTTTCGCTATTAGTTACGGAGATCTACGGGAAATGGAATACTTACGACTAGAATGCGTGTGAAAGTTCTTTTTTGTACGTTACGGTGTCAGTTGATTTCATACGTTTTAAGAAATATCGATTCATCTCGATAATGAGTGATTTTTCAGAGGAAATGAAAAGAATCATTCGTTCTAGGGACGTTTTGATATTTAATGACACATAAAAAATATTCTTCACTGATTTATGCACCGAATAGCTATATATGCCTTTAACCAACGGACTGGATCAGCCATTGGACTAGGGGAGGTGGTTATTAAAATGATATCAACGTATACAACTTGACGATTAACGTTTGCTCATCACCATAATGTCGATACAATGGCCAAAGTGGTGCATAAGTTGATGAAAAATTTTTTGTCGGCTTATACATGATTCATAAACCTTTATTTTAATATACCAGCGCCATTATTAATGAAAATGATATCTTATTAATTTAGATGGAAGTATCGAATTGTCAGTGTCTCAAGTGTTGAGCCATGGCATCCAAATACCATTATGATACATCGGAAATGATTTTGGATCAACGGGTGCATTTGTCTGATTCATGAGAATCATTTTGTATCCTTCTATGAAATCCTCCAATGTCTCTACCAACTGCAAATTATAATCATAAAGCAATTGATTTTTCGTGATGTGACAAAAGTTACTTACGTCAGGATTTTCACTAGATATGTCAGTTGTCTCGCAGGGGTCAATACTCAAATCAAATAAACATGTTTCTGAGCAGTTGGCGATTTCTGTGAATGGCTCGCAAGTGACTTTATTCGCCGCTCGAAGATCCAGCATTTTCCTTTGCTTTGTGAGAATCCCTGTTGTCTTATAGATCGCCTGACTTGTCAGTGATGAGACTATCGCGGTCAAATTGTACTCAGGAGCTGATGAATCTCCATCATCAACATTATCACCGAAATGACCATCATACTCTGGCATAGCACCCTTCTTCAAAAGTTTGTATCTACCAATTATGGCAGCTTCACGCCCAACAGTTTCATCAATATTGACGAGCAATGATGTTCTCTGGCTAGATTTCCCGTGTTTTATTGTTTTCCACTGATTGACACCATCAATGATACCGAGATCCCTGACATTACCGCCAGCTACTGAATACAGTGTTGGCAGCCAATCGGTCATATGTACAAGGTCATTGATAATTCTTCCTGAATTTTTTATAAGTGGTGAATATACACAGGCGACACCGCGGACAGCCCCTTCATAAAATGACACCTTTTCCTAGAAAGACCAATATAAATATAAACTGGCATTATTTCGTACAAAATTCATGGAGAGATTTTCTTCATCGCAGATGCGTTACTTACCCCACGGAGTGGATAATTAGATCCACGATTCTCATATATGCCGAATGTAGGTGCCCCATTGTCTGACATAAATATGACTATAGAATTTTTTAGTATATTTTTTTTAGCGAGAGCTTCCATGACGCGACCCACTGAGTCGTCCAGAGCTGTCATCATACCTGAGAACAATGATACGAAATTATCCATTCACTTTAGATCATAAAGCTAAAGGTCATAAACGTGAATATGACTATACCTGCAAATTTGCGACGCCTGACATCTTCAATGTAACCGAATGTCTCGTTTACAGCTGTGGAATTTCGCGTTTCTAGAGTTCCGTCCGCTAGACTGGAGTGCGGGGCAGGATGGGCTAGCTGTAGATACAATGGACGACGGCTATCGTGTTCCTCAATTATCCTCACTGCTTCGTCGGTAAAAACATCAGTAGCATATTCATTTTCTCTCGTCCAATCTGGTTTTAAGATTGTGGAATCGTCACGATGCATATCAAGACCAGTTTGCCCCTGTAATTACATAAATATCTCTCCTCAATTGAAATGCAGGCAACAATGTTTTCGTTTTAAACATGAATAAAATTTGTTATGTACCTCTTCTGTTGTGTTGTGATTGTAATAGGCAATATGACCATTGTAGTATCCAAAGAATGTGTCGAACCCACGTCTCGCTGGTGTGTAGTCATCACTTTGATAACCGACGTGCCATTTACCGACGAGTCGCGTAGAATATCCTAGGTTTCTCAGGTATTCTGGTAGTAATTGAGTGTCTAAGGGTATACCCCGAGGTTCACCCGCGAACAGGGGAAGACCTTGCATGCCTGATTGATCGAGAACAAGTCATGATCATGAACTAAGATCTTCATAAGAGATATGAAAATTCAACACTTATCCATATGGTTGCAAGGAATAATCATGTTCATATAAGACTACTCATACCTGTTCTGATGGGATATCGACCTGTGAAGAATGCAGTTCTTGAGGGTGTACAAATTGGTGGGACATAGTGATTATGCAGGATCAGCCCATTGTATGCCAGAGAATCAATATTTGGAGTTGGAATTTGATTGGATCCGTGAAAACTTACATCGTTCCATCCCTTGAAAATAATTCATTAACAATTTGATTTTTCATATTTCGATAATGATCAATTTTAGACAAAAACAAAAAATTGAGCCTTCTACCATATTTGATATACATAATGACTTACAAGATCATCAGCCATAATTGTCACGATATTTGGACCATTCTCAGATCTCACTGTATCCGTCCCATAAATCGATATAATGAAACATATTGCAATGACTAAGCTCGAGTTAACGATTACAAAAGACATGTCAACAATGCGAGCATTTACAGCTAAATGTCTGACGTTTTAGCGAAACGATATCGGACGTGCATTACGAGGAGCGATAATTCGTCGAACTATAGATAGGATAGAGGTATAGTTTTGAAACGTCAAAAATTGATGAGAGGGGATAAAAATGTTGTTCACACTTATACATGATTTATAAACCTTTATTTTAATACTGACTAAATTAATAATGAAATGATCTTTCATTAATCTCCCTGAATATATTAAATTTATAGTTAGCTGAGTCTTCAGTGGTGAGCCATGGCATCCAGGTGCCATTGTGATACATCGGAAATGATTTTGGATCAACGGGTGCATTTGTCTGATTCATTAGAACCATTTTGTATCCTTCTATGAAATCCTCCAATGTCTCTACCAACTGCAAATTATAATCATAAAGCAATTGATTTTTCGTGATGTGACAAAAGTTACTTACGTCAGGATTTTCACTAGATATGTCAGTTGTCTCGCAGGGGTCAATATTCAAATCAAATAAACATGTTTCTGAGCAGTTGGCGATTTCTGTGAATGGCTCGCAAGTGACTTTATTCGCCGCTCGAAGATCCAGCATTTTCCTTCGCTTTGTGAGAATCCCTGTTGTCTTGTAGATCGCCTGACTTGTCAGTGATGAGACTATCGCGGTCAAATTGTACTCAGGAGCTGATGAATCCCCATCATCAACATTATCACCGAAATGACCATCATTCATTGGCATAGCACCTTTCTTCAAAAGTTTGTATCTACCAATTATGGCAGCTTCACGCTCAACAGTTTCATCAATATTGACCAGCAATGATGTTCTCTCGCTAGATTTTCCTCGTTTTATTGTTTTCCACTGATTAATACCATCAATGATGCCGAGATCACTGACATTACCGCCAGCTGCTACATACAATGTTGGAAGCCAATCAGTCATATGTACAAGATCGTTAACTATTCTTCCCGGATTTCTTATGAGTGGTGAATACACACAAGCAACGCCGCGTACTGAGCCTTCATAAAATGACACTTTTTGCTGGAAAAGATTATTTAGACTGCTCAAGCTGTTGGCATAACTTTATATTCATCTGAATTATAACCTACCCCACGGAGTGGATAGTTAGATCCACGATTCTCATGCATGCCGAATGTAGGTGCTCCATTGTCAGCCATAAATATGACTATAGAATTTTTTAATATATTCTTCTTAGCGAGAGCTTCCATAACGCGACCCACAGAGTCGTCCAGAGCTGTCACCATACCTGAGAACAATTATACGTAATTATCCATTCACTTTACATCATAAAGCCGAAGGTCATGATCATAAAAATAATTATACCTGCATATTTGCGACGCTTTACATCCTCAATATAACTAAATGTCTCATTTACAGCTGTGAAATTTCGTGTCTCGAGGGTATCTTCAGCATCACTGGCGTGCGGGGCAAGATGGGATAGCTGTAGATACAATGGACGGCGGCTATTGTGTTTCTCAATTATTCTCACTGCTTCGTCAGTGAAAACATCTGTAGCATATTCATTCTCCCTAGTCGAATCTGGTTTTAAGACCGTGGAATTGTCACGATGCATATCGCGACCAGTTTGCGCCTGTTATTACATAAATATTCTTCCTCATTTGAAATGCAGAATACAATGTTTACATTTTAAACATGAACAGAGTTTATCACTCACGCTTTGCGTTATTGTGTGATTGTAGTAGGTGATATAACCACTGTAGTATCCGAAGAACGTGTCAAATCCTCGCCTCGCTGGTGTGTAGTCATCACTCTGATAACCAAGATGCCATTTACCGACGAGTCGTGTGGAATATCCTAGGTGTCTCAGGTGTTCTGGAAGTAATCGAATATCTAAAGGTATACCCCGAGGTTCACCTGCCCTCAAAGGAAAGCCCTGCATGCCTAATCAATCAGGAAAAAATCATAATCATGATTAGTAGAACTCACTGGACGCCTTGGTCAGGAAAGACTCTTGGCTGTTCCTCCGACTAATTAGTGCTCTAGACATGTCAAGAATTGTGTTAATGCGTCATTTATATGAGACATTGGCGTGACCATCACATGATGTAAGTAACCATATAAAAATTTTCATGTCAATGTTTCTGACCTCAATCCCCGGACTATGAAAATTCGTATTTTAAAGCCAAAGCATGTGATCATATCTATCAATCATAAACACTAATCATACCTGCTCTGATGGGATAACGGCCAGTGAAGAATGCAGTCCTCGAGGGTGTGCAAATCGGCAGGACATAGTGATTATTCAGAATCAGCCCATTGTATGCCAGAGCATCAATATTCGGCGTTGGAATTTGATTGGATCCGTGAAAACTTACATCGTTCCATCCCTTAAAAATATCAATATTCATTAAAAATTCCATTTCTCACATCTCGATAAAAATGGAATTATCTCGATAATAGTCAATTCTAGAGAAAAACATTGAAAAACCTTTCTTGCATCTGACAAAATTTCCCATAAAAAAGATCATTTAGCATTTTCTCCTAAAGTCACTCATTATCAAGAAAATTCGATATTTAACGAGACTTCAAAAATCGACCCTTCAATGACCTACAAGATCGTCAGCCAAAATCGTCACAATATTAAAACGATTCTCAGATCTCATTGCATCCACGCAATAAATCGACATAATTAAACACATTACAACGACTAAACTTGAGTTAATGAATACAGAATGCATGTTGAGAATGCAAGCCTTCACACCTAAATGTCTCGCATTTTAGAGAAACACTTTGACAAATATAAATACACCGAGATAACGAACGACTCATCCCAGTTGTTCGAAAATTTATTGCTTTGATATGGGCAATCATAACGCAAAGACAATATTTTCAAAGATGAAACAACTACTCATTAGGGGCAATATAGACTGTCCGCAATTGTTGGAATCGCTGTCTATCAGGGTACCTAATTTAAACTCACGTTATCAGGTGCCTTTTTATTTACCTCTAGTTTACTCTGGTTTAACAATAGCTTCGCCTCTTTATCGTACTTGTAATGCAATAAATCAGTTGATAATTTTCAGTGAGAGCAGTGTGGACATCATATCCTCTCCTATCTCGGATATTATTCGCTATGCTCACAATTTTGTAAAGCTTTGAGGCCATAAATGTGCAATAGAGGAAATAATTATGTATAATTTTTTATAGATTAATATTTATCTTATGTGTCACCTACATTTTTGATTTTTTAATTGGCACAATATAATAAATAAATAAATAAATAAATAAACTACTCACCATATCATCTGCCATGATTGTGATGATGTGAGGCATTCCATTATCCGTATCATCAATATCATTCAATTGAAATGTGATGATTAAATAAAGACACAATGATAATGTCAAAATACAAACTAATGCCACAAATATTCTTACTGTCCTCGACATTTTGGACGTATACATATTGTCTGTAAGCTCACGGCTCTGTTGACAATCGTATGAATGTGACTCTTATGACCTCGACGACAGTAAAAGTTTTCTTCATCGATATGCTTTCACGATTAACAGGGAAGCAATACTATTACTTTCACAATCCTTTACCTTGTTATTAATTTTTATTATATAAATGTCATGGATATTATTATTTTCACGACCTTGAGCACTCATCAGCCCTGACCATTGAGCGTATACACGCTTGAGATACACAATTCACTCGGTGACTGATTCATCACTGGATTTCAACGAGAGCTTCACAGATGTTTATATTTCCAAGTTAACTTCAATGAATTACGTAATGTATCGAGGAAAATTATTGTGTTGACAATAGACTGTGGGATAAATGGTGTCACAATGATACTGTTTGAAAAATCTATTGTCTATTTATTAGAATATACATTGGATGAATAATTTAATTTAAATAATTAGATTGTTTTCTACGGTGAAGATATTTGGAGGGGAGTGGATTTTTTTAATCGTAATGAGAGACTTTAAGAGAAAACATCAGAGGACTTTTTTTTTGTAAATGAAAATATTCAACGGAAAAGGTCCTTTGATGTTTTCTTCTGAAATCGATTGTTATTGGGATAAATCGATATTTTTCGAGATGAATCGATTGATCGAAATATATCGATTTAGATCGATATATCGAAATATATCGATTATTGATCTATACCAATATAAATTAAAATCGACTCTTTTCCAACTTTGACCAATTTCCTCTCAATTTCAAATTGGATAAATTACCATTGGAGATGAGTTGATTATCTTAGATTAACTCTTATTCTACATAATTGATGTTACATCAGAGGATAATCTGTCAAAAAAACAGCACTCCTTCTATTTGACTCGGGCAATGTAATTTTAAGTCAGATAAATGCTCTGAGACCAACGATAAGAAGTGCCATACCAATGTGAGCACAAACAGCTAGTGTACTTATTGCTGTTGCTGCATTTGCGTTGTAACCATAACGACTTTCATACATATTTGGCCGTATCCAGGGTACCCATGTGCTGTTATGTTTACGAGGATCAGCATCCCAATTACGGGGCATGTTAGGCTGTTTCATTAGAATATTTCCGTATCTTTCTAGGAGGGCATCGAGTTCTCGAACAATCTGTTGGACAGTGAAATTACATATTAAGATCATTGAATCAAGCTTCTAGTTTTTTGTGAATATCTCGAAATCCAGAGGAGATATCGAAATTTCTATAATGACCTTTTTTGTAGCTCTAAATTTTCTCTACAAAAAAGGTCCCATAAAAAATTTCGATATCTCCCTCAGATACTAAGATATTCATGAAAGACCGGTAACCATTAAAAAAAAAGAATCGAAAAATCGGCAATCACTATTTTCTGAATATCTCAGGATCTAATAGAGATATCGAAATTTTCATATAAACCTTTTTTGTAGAAAAAATTACGAGCTACAAAAAAGGTTATATCAAAAATTTCGATATCTCTCATAGTTTCAAAGATATCCATCAAAAAATGAATCATTTTGTTCTTAACCTATCAAACATACCATTGGAAATTTACTAGCGATGTTGTCAACTTCACAAGGATCCTCGAAGATATCAAAGAGGCAATCTGTCTGATTATGGCATGGATTTGTACCATTGTATCTGTAGAGCCGCATGTCCAAGCATTTCATTGAAATGCCAGCTTGTCCTCGTAGTATAGCCATAGTACTCTCTGGTGTTACCGGATGACCAAGATGTGAATGAATGGAACTGACAACAGCACTTCTGTGTACCAATTCATAATCGTAAGACGGTATATTATTTTTTTTTCCACTACTCCCAAAATAATAATCATCATTTCCATCATTTGAACGACCTCTGATGAGTTTGTGGCGTCTAAAAATGGCGGCTTCAGTTTTCTTTCGTTCGTCAATGTTTATGAGTAGGGACTCACGTGGGGCCTCATGGGCACGTGTAAAATGGCCCCAATGATCAACACCATCAATCTGACCAAGTTCACGAATATTTCCACCGGCTGCTCGGTACAATGTCGGCAGCCAATCGGTTATGTGCATCAAATTATTTGATACTTCGGCCATTCTTCGGAGTCTTGGGGACCATATCGCTGCAACACCTCTGACCCCACCTTCGTAGAGTGAATACTTGCCCTTTAGGAGATTATGAATTATGATTGAATTAGATTTTCTCTTTTTCTGTTTGATTTTTCATGAATATCTTGGAATCTAGAGGAGATAGCGGAATTTTTGTAATGACCTTTTTTGTAGATCTCGTTCTGCTCTATAAAAAAGGTTCATATAAAAATTGTTCTATCTCTCTTAGATTTCAAGATATCCGTTAAAAACTCAATCTAGAGTTTAGTTGAGTCATCTCTGTCATCACTTAAATCATCATAATGCAGTAAAAAGTTGAATAAAAAGAGTTGTTTATGTACATACTCCTCGCAATGGCCAATTGGATCCAGCATTACGATCTGCGCCTCCAGTCGGTGCACCATTATCAGTCAAGAAGACAATAATACTGTCATTTAGCAGTCCGCGGTCACCCAATGTGGCCACAATCGTTCCCAGAGAGCTGTCTATTTCCGACATCATCACTAAAATGAAATATCATCATTAATAACATTTAATCACTCATTAATAACAAAGTATGAATAAATGAATCAATAAATTTTCAAAACGAGATGATCACACTCTAGTTTTTCCTCTATATCTCTGAATCTAGAGGAAATAGCGTGATATTGAAGAGGACCTTTTTTGTAGAGCGGAATGAGCGCTACAAAAAAGGTTTCTATAAAAATCACACTATCTTCTCTAGATTCGAAGATATCGGCGAAAAACTGAAATTGAAATTGAGTTATTTCACCTAGTTTTATTATTTTGATACTAAATGATCAAAAAAATATTCTTACTCGCATATTTTCGACGTTCGCCATGTAGATAACTGAAGTTTCTATAGTTGTGATGGCCGTAATAGCCGTCATTCGGCGGTTCCAAGGGTGCATGGAAGCCGAGATGATTTATTTGAAGATAGAGTGGAGTTTTAGGATCATGACGATCGATTATTTTTATCGCTTCTTCTGTGAATACTCGGGTTGCGTAACGTTCACGGATATCGTGGGCAGGACCTTCTCCTCGTTGCAGATCAAATCCGGACATGTTCTGATGAATGGAATGAATGTGAATAAATATCGATTCATATCGATTTTATCGATTCATCTCGATACATATCGACTTATCTCGATAAAAATCGATTGATAATGATTTATATCGATTCATCTCGAGTTACATCGATCCACATCGATTTATCTCGATACAAATCGATATGTATGAATCGATTTAACTCGATTTACCTCGATAAAAATCGATTTATCTTGATAAAAATCGATATATATCGATAAATATCGATTTTATGAAAAAATGTCAAAAAACCTTTTTTGTAGGAAATTTTCTCAGCTACAAAAAAGGTCATGAGCCCTTTTCATCGATAATCACTCGTTTTTGAGATAAATTAACAATTAGAAAACTATCGAATATAACTAATTAGGATTTACCATTTAATCATGCACTGAATTGACTAATCAAATAAAATAAATTACCCCATCACGATAATAATATTTATACTGGGAAATGTGATCATTGTAGAAGCCCAAAAATGAGTCAAATCCTCGATGCTGAGGGGTGAATTGCGGCGTTGGAAAACCGAGATGCCATTTTCCAACTAAATTCGTTGAATATCCCAATTCTCGCAGATATTCTGGTAATATTCTTATGTTCAAGGGTAATCCTCGGGCTTCACTGCCCTTCAAACTCTCCCCCTGCATCCCTGAATATCGCAAACAATAATCACAATAGTAATTTGTTAATAACAATTCCAGAAGAAGAAGAAATATTTTCAGTTTTTCCAATATATCTCAACATCTAGAGGAGATAGCAGACTTTTCATAAGGACCTTTTTTACCGAGAATTTCTATAGCTGCAAACAAGGTTTTCATCAAAATTCCGCAATCTCCTTTAGATTTTGAGATATTGCGCAAAAACCCAAACATCTTCTCTTTTTTGATCAATTTTAACGGAAATTGATTTTTAACACAGTTTTTTGTAAATATCTTCGAATCTAGAGCAAATAACGGAATTTTGATGAAGACATTTTTCATAGAAAATTTTTAGGGCTACAAAAAAGTTCCTTATGAAAATCCCTCTATCTCCTCTAGATGCAGAGATATCATCAAAAAACTAAACTCTAAAATAAGTAAAATCAAATATTTTGGAGAAAATTATTCTCCAGCATAATTACCCATTCTAATGGGATACAATCCCGTGAAAAATGCAGCTCGTGCTGGTGTACATGACGGGAGAACATAGTGTCTATTCAAAATAATTCCATTGTAAGCGAGTGCATCGATATTTGGAGTCGGTATTTCGTTAGAATCGTGAAATCCCACGTCATTCCATCCCTGGAGAGAAGACAATAACGACTCATCGCATGAATTAATTAGAAAAAATAAGACATCTCATGTTTCATCAGACAAAATGTCTCATAATCTCCAGGAAATTTTATTTGTTGTTTTCGAATTCAATGAGTCACTCGTGTATATTTCTTTCATTGACTCGTGGGCGTTGATAAAGCCCATGTAAATTGTCTCATGAGGGCTAAGCACATGTACTTAAAATTGTCTCAACCATTGCAGAGCAATTATTATTAATTATTAATAATTTATGTACAACATCCTGTTATTTATTCTAAATTTTTCATATTTCATTGTCAGTTTTATTTGAATATCTCGAAATCTAGAGGAGATAGCGGAATTTTTGTAAAGACCTTTTTTATAGAGAATCTCCAGAGCTATAAAAAAGGTTATTATTACAATCTCGCTATCTCCTTTATATTTCGAGATATTTGAAAAAAACTAAAGTCAATTTTTTTTTGTAAAATCAAATTTGAAAAAAATGGATTTCAGTTTTTTTGAAATATTCCGGAATCTAGAGGAGTTAGCGGAATTTTCATAAGAACATTTTTTATAGAGAATTTCTAGAGTTACAAAGAAGGCCCTTATAAAAATTCCGCTATCTCCGCTAGATTCCGAGATATCAAGGAAAAAAGATCTCCATCAAGTTTTAAGGTCTTAGAAAGGTCCTAAAAGGTCTTAAAAAGGTCTTACCACGTCATCAACCATAAACACGATGATATTTGGTGCAGCTGGATATTGTCCTGATGAAACAGCAGAGTATGTTCCAAGTAACAGTAAAACAGTGGATATCCTCATTTTATTTATTTATAATTAGTTAATTTAATTGAAAAAATGAAGATTCACTAAATCTAGAGCACACAAGACAAAAAAATACCCAATGTACGTGACTATGAGGGGTAAGGTCAGATCATGATGGAACGTCAACACAACTGGAGTGTCTTCAGTGGATTCATTCGGTTTATATAGGTCCACCCACTAAATACCTCATTGACTGGGGTTATTTAGTACTAGGGATATCCTACATCTTTTGATTAATCATCATGTTAATTATATAAGTTTTTTTACTCGACTAATTAACATCTAAATTGATGCAATGACATTCTGATTCATTTTTTTGTGAATTTGGAAAAATTATCCAGTTCTTTGATGAATATCTTGGAATCTAGAGGAGATGGCGGAATTTGTGTGAAGACCTTTTTTGTAGAATAGGATAAAAGGTACAAAAAAGGATCCTTATCAAAATTTCGCTATCTGCTCTAGATTCAGAGATATTTTTAAAAAACTCTGGGCGGAATTGATTTCTCTTGAAATTCATTTTTAAATAAGAGGATCTTTAGTTTTTGCAAGATATATCAGAATCTGGAGGAGATAGCGAAATTTTGATAAGGACTTTTTTTGTAGAGCGGAGTAAGAGCTATCAAAAAGGTCCTTATAAAAATTCCGCTATCTCCTCTAGATCCGAAGATATTCATGAAATACTGAAAATAGAATCAATTTCATTTTAAAAAAAACTAACCCTATCAGTTATTCCTCAACATCTTCAAATCTAGAGAAGCTAGCGAAATTTTGATAAGAACCTCTTTTGTAGAGCAAGTCAAGAGCTACAAAAAAGGTCCCTATTAAAATTCCGCTATCTCTCCTAGATTCAAAGATATTCACAATAAACCAAAATCACTTTTACTGTAAAGACCAAAAAAAACCCAAAAATACCAAAAAAAAAACAAAAAAACCTTCTTACAAATCATCTCAGCATTTCTGCTTCTTCCCCACATCTTCATCATACTCATCTCTTTCCCTCCCACCCCCCTATAATCACCCGGAAAGGTCTCATGGGTCAACTACCGTTAAGTACATACACCAATTACTTTATTCATCATTTCCTCGACCTCCCCAAATGCCTACTCCCCCCCCCCCCCCCCCGCCCTCTCCCCCCTCCACAACCGAATTACATAATCCAAAAATAAAGAAAATAAAATTTCAATTAATTAAAAAAAAAAAATTTGAATAATTAAAAAATCATTGAAAAATGTCTCAGAGATGACGTTCCTAAATTTTCAAATTTTCCCGCGTGTTTATGCATATGACATAACCTCATCATGATGATTATGATGATAAACATCAATAAACACAAATTTTAATTGATAAAATTGTAGAAATGGTGAATTATTGAGTGAAATGTTTTCAACGAAAAAACGATTGATCGAAAAAACTGGATTCAATGATTTGGGAAGATATGATTATCTTAAATTGTTATGTACAGAGTTTAAAACAACGGAATCATCTGGTATTTATTGTTATGAATGTATTTAATGATTGATTCAACAGATTAATTGATTTATTTTATTCTTCAGATGATAAACAACAAATATTGGCGAATTTAGCGAATTTCGCTTATGATCCAGTTAATTACGATTACATCCGTCGTTTGTGTATTATTGATTTGTTTATGCATGTTTTGTCGGAGGGGGATAGTATTTTGGTTAGATTTGCTATCGGTGGAATTTGTAATTTGTGCTCAGGTGAGGGTAATTAATTATTTTAATTGAAAAATGTTGAATTTGGGTTTTTTTTGTTTTTTGGGGATATCTCGGAATCTAGGGGAGATAGGGGAATTTTCATGAAAATCTTTTTTGTAGAAAAAAATGAAATATACAAAAAAGGTCTTTATCAAAATTCTCCTATATCCCCTAGATTCCGAAATATCCCCTAAAAGCTGAAACAATTTTTGTTTAAAAATCAGAAAATACCAGATTCACTTTGAAATAAATTTCTTTTATGAATATCTCGGAATCTAGAGCAGATAGCGAAATTTTTATAGAGACCTTTTTTGTAGAGCAGAATAAGAGCTACAAAAAAGGTCCTCATCAAAATTCCCCTATACCCCCCTAGATCTCGAGATTTCATCAATAAACAAATACCAAAATTCCTCAATTCTAATATTTTATTAATTTCTTCAATTCAGATCCCATCAACAAAGAATACATATTACGTAATCGAGGAATTCAACTGATAACTCCATTATTAAACTCGTCCGATGAAGAAACACTCCTGTCAGCAATAACAACACTCATGTTTATGACGACAAAAGTCACAAAAACCGAAATTTTCACATTTTCAATCATCGAAAAATTAAAAAATCTCTCCAATTCATCAAATAATCGTTTAAAAAATCTATCAATAATTTTTTTAAATGATCATTTATCCTCAGAAACTCAATATTAACATTAAAATCAATTAAAAATGTTTAAAAAATTTAATTTACACAAAAATCTTAAAATTGGTGAAAAAATTTCAGTCAAAAGAAAAATAACGAAAGATGATTTAATTAATTTTAGTCAATTAACTCGTGATTTTAATCCAATACATGTCAATGGGGATAAACAAATTGTTCATGGGGCATTTTTAAATGGTTTATTGTCAGGTGTTTTGGGTACTAAATTACCAGGACCTGGTACAATCGTTCTTGAGCAACAATTGAGATATAAAAATCATTGTTATGCTGATGATGATGTTGAGATCATTGTTGAGGTTTTGTCACTGAGGAAAATTATTAAATGTGGGTATAAAATTATTGCCAATGAGGATAAAGTTGTACTTGAGGGGGAGGGTAAATTTATTTTGAGTAAATTGGATGATTAATGTTATTATATGTTTATCTTAATAATGAGGGGTGTTAGGGGAAAATGTCAGGAGACCTTTTTTGTGGAAAATTTGATTATCTACAAAAAATGTCTCTTGACATTTTTCGTTAAAAGTTCTCATTCTCGAGATAATTGAATGACAGAATTAAAAAATTTTAAAAATTGATAAAAAATGCTTGTTAACTAATTGTTGATTATCTCCGTAATGAGGTATCTCAGGAAAAAATGTCAAGAGACATTTTCTGTAGAGAATTTGATTATCTATAAAAAATGTCTCTTGACGGTTTTTAATAAGACGAGTGGTTAACGAAATAATTGATGGAGAAATATTTTAAAATGTTGAATATGAAATATGACGTAATGATTAAGTTAAGTAGGTCTTGAAAATGCTTAATTGCATATTTTGGGGTTTATTAATTGTTGGGAAGGGTTACAACATCACGTGAAATGTTCATAAATACTTGGAGAATGTGAAAAGAGGTCGATTTGTGATTTATGTCAGTGTTTAAAACATCATCCACCGAGCAGGTACCAATTTTTGAAATTTATTATTGAGTTTTTAATAAATATCTTGGAATCTAATAGAGATATCAAAATTTTTCAAATGACCTTTTTTGTAGAGAATTAAATTTTCCACAAAAAAGGTTCTCTTAAAAATTTTTGTATCTCCATTAGATCCCGAGATATTCAACAAAAATGATGAAAAAATTGACTGAAATTTATGTGATTTTTGTCTTAATTGAAGATTAATCATGATTATGGACCTCATGAGTACATTTTTGGTGCTCACCACATGCTTGATGGTTACTCTTGGTGATGATGACAATAACATAGTGACAGAAGCCCCGGTGAATACGACTACAGAGATGTTGACAGTGACAGAATCACCAGTTGGATGCATTTGTGGAGTTTTTTTGAGTGGACAATTGAAAAAAGAGAGTAAAAAACAGCCAAAAGGCAATGCTGCATTACTTTATGAATATGCTGATGCCTTTCCCTGTACACCAGTTGGTAATAAATTGTGTACCAACAAATGTCTAGATGTTGTGAGTTGAATTAATTAAAATTATAACCAAAAATCAAATTTTGTTTTTCAATTTAATCATTATCTCCGTAATGAGTGGTTGTAGAGAAAAATGTCAAAAGATATTTTCTGTGGGAAATTCGATTCTCTACAAAAAAGGTCTTTTGACATTTTTATCTAAAATCAATGCTTATCGAGATAATTCGATATTTGAAAAGTGAAAAATTAAAAAAATTCATTATAATTTTTAAATAATTTAATAATTAATTTTTCTTTTGTTTTAAGATTGTTAAACACTTGCCGAATAGTCCAGCCATACTTTGTGGCTCAATTGATCGTGATTGTCATAAAGAACGAGTGAGTAAACATTTATTTACAAATTAAATTTTTAAAAAATTAAAAAAAGAATTAATTCAATTCAGTTTTTTATGAATATCTCGTGATCTAAGCTAGATATTGAAATTTTATATAAGACCTTTTTTGTAACTCTCAATTTTCTCTACAAAAAAGATCCTCACCAAAATTTCTCCATCTCCATTATTTCCCAAGATATTCGCAAAAAACAAAAATTAAAAATTTTATTTTAGAAATTTTTTACATTTTTACTAATTAATTAATTAATTTTTCATTATTCCAGGCTCATTTATTTATAAAAAATGGTAAAGACGAATGGGTAAACACTAATTTATCAGCTGGACGTGAATACTGCTGCAAAGATGGAATTCCTTACAAATGTCCAATTTTAAGATAAAAAAATTGTCTTTTTTACACAAAAAAAAAACAACTTAATTATTATAATTATTAAATATAATCAAGTGAAACCTTGAACAGCTTTTAGTCATTTAAAAATCCCGCCGAGTGTCTAATTTTATCTCGAGCTGAAGAGAAATTTTTCCAGTCACGTCTGAAATCTAAATTTAGTTTTCTCTTAAAAATTGACAGAATCCACAAAATGCCTAATTATTTTTACTCAAAAATGATATTAAATATTAATTAATTCATTTGGTGGACTGAGAGATTGAAAAAAATTAAAAAATCGATGAAATGAGACATTTTTTCTTTAAAAAAGTGAAAAAGTGTCTTAAAAAATTGAAAAACTGTCACAATTCCCTCAAAAAATCATTACAATGTTAATTGACCAATTAATTAAACTAAAACATAATTTTTTAAGTGATAAACATCGAGATTAAACCAAAAATTAAGTGAAAAAGAGAAAAAAAATTGTTTAAAAAATTGAAAAATTGTCTCAAAAAATCAAAAACTGTCATAATTCCTTCAAAAAATAATTTGAATGTTAATTAACTAATTAAATAAACCAAAACACAATTTTTTAAATCATAAATATCGAGATAAACCCAAAAATTGAATAAAAAATCACAAAAAATTGTTTAAAAAATCGAAAAATTGTCTGAAAAAATTGAAAAAACGTCCCAAAAAAATTCAAAAAAAAAATTAAAATAATGACAATAATTAATAAAATGTGTACACAACAATTTTCATGCCCTTTATGCACTCAACCGAGTTTTAATTCACTGGAATCATTGAGAATTGGTCTAGTCAGTGTAGCAACACGTCCACTCTCATGTCCAATTTGCAATGAAACTGTTGTTGGCATTGATAAATTAACAATTCATCTATTTGGTCACACAATTGTTGCAAATACTCAAAATAATGATAACAATTTAATTGATAAACAATTGACAACAAATACTCCTGATTTATTTAATGAAATTGTCAATGAAAAAAGGCCTTCAGATGTTAATTTGAATAATGAAAAAATGCCCTCGGAAATTAATTTTATTGATGAAAAAAATAAATTTATTGGTGAAAATTGTTATAATGATGGTCAGAGTGATTTGATAAATTCAGAGGAATTAATTAATGAGGATTTGGGGGGGGAGAGATGTAATATTTGTGGATTGTGTTTGAATAATAGAAATTCATTGATTTTGCATAAACAATTGGCGCATAAAATTGCAAGGGAGGATGTTAATGTCAAGCCTGAGGATTTATTGAAGAATTATCCGTGTCATTTGTGCTCTAAAGTCTTCAAGATGAGGGGTAGTTTGATGGTGCATATGAGGGTTGCACATACTGGAGGTGAACATGATTTTTATTTTTTGTTTTTTGGTTTATCTCGAGAAATAGGGATTTTAGAGGAAAATGTCAAAAGACCTTTTTTGTGGGGAATTTAATTATCTACAAAAAAGATCTTATGACATTTTTCTCTAGAAGCTGCCATTATCGAGATAATTAAATAATTAATAATTAACAAAATCGTAAATTTTGGAAGTGGAATAAAAAATCTTTGTTAATTAATTGTTGATTATCTCTGTAATGAGTGAATTTAGAAGTAAATGTCATAAGACATTTTTTGTGGAGAATTTAATTATCTACAAAAAAGGTCTTATGATATTTTTTAATAAAGTGAGTGATTAACGAGATAAGTCAATATTTAGAAAGACCTGAAATTTTTCTTAATTATAAAACTTCATTATGCTAATTATTTTCAGTGAATTTGGGGGCAGAACGGAATGTAGAAGGAGGATTCAATTGTCCACTGTGTGGAAAGAATTTTAAAAAGGTGAGAAAATGGAGAAAAATGAATTTTCTCAAATCAAACATGTTGATTTCATTTTTATCATTAAAAAAATTCAGTTTTTACGAAATATCTCGAAATCTAAAAGAGATAGCGGAATTTTTGAAAAAACCTTTTTTGTAGAGAAAATCTCAATCTACAAAAAAGATCCTCTTCGAAATCCCTTTATATTCCATAGATTCAGAGATATCCATAAAAACCTATATTTTCAACTAAAAATGAATTTCCATTTCCTAAAAAAAATAGTCTTTCGTGCATATCTCGAAATCTAGAGGAGATAGCGAGATTTTCATAAGGGCCTTTTCTGTACAGAATTAAATTTCCCATAAAAAAAGTCTCCTACCGAATTTCGTTATTCTCATTGGTTTTCGAGATATTTATAAAAAACTAAATGTTTAATTAATTCAGGAACAACATGTGACTCAGCATTTGAAGACCCATGAGGGTAAACAATGGGAATGTGACGTGTGCAGTAAAATGTTTACAACAAAGTACTTTCTGAAGAAACATAAAAGACTACATTCTGGTGAAATGCCTTATCAGTGTGACATATGCAGTAAAACATTTACATTTCAACAATCTTATCATAAACACAGACTCTATCACAAAGACGATAAGCCCCACACATGCTCAGCATGTGGAAGATCCTTCAAAGAACTATCAACTCTGCATAATCACGAGAGAATTCACACGGGTGAAAAACCATTTGCCTGTGAAACATGTGGTGAGTGATTAAAAAACGTTAATTTATCGATTAATTTATTAATTTTCCATTTATCTCATTAAAGAGTAATTCTAGAGAAAAATGTCAAAAGACATTTTTTGTAGAGAATTCAATTTTCTACAAAAAATGTCTTTTGACATTTTTCTCTAAAATTGTTTATCACCGAGATGATTGAATAATTAACAAATAGCAGAATTTAAAAGTTGAATAAAATTTTTTTTTAACAAATTGTTGATTATCTCATAAGCAATTGAGTTTAGAGAAAAAGGTCAAATGACCTTTTTTATATAAAATTTAATTTCCCACAAAAAAGGTTTTTTGACATTTTTTTCTAAAATCACTAGTTAACGAGATAATTAAATTTTATTTTCGAGAAAATGTAAAAAATCGAATGTTCAAATTAACATGTGCTTTATTGCTTCCAGTTAAAACTAATATTATTTAAAAATATGGCAATTTGTTGCTGTTGATGTTAAACTAAACATGAAGCATGATTTGACCCTTTGGTAAGTTATTAATTAAATATTTCTAGTCAAATTATTTAATATTTTTCTTTTTTATTCCAGGCAAATGTTTTCGTCAACGTGTTTCCTACTTGGTACACAGGAGAATTCACACTGGAGTCATGCCATATACATGTACAGCATGTGGGAAGAGTTTTAGATACAAAGTAAGAACATTTATAAACAAATTCAATCCTCAAACAAGAAAAATCAAATTTTATCCCATCGTTTTTTCAAAATATCTCGCAATCTAGAGGAGATATCGAAATGTTTGATAGGACCTTTTTTGTAGATCTTATCCTCCCCTACAAAAAAGGTCTTTTTGAAAAATCCGCTATCTCCTCTGGATTCTGAGGAAATGTCAAAAGACTGGAAAAAAAAAACAAGTAGGCCATCACTCCCATGCGGCTGGTGTTAAGCATTGGATGGAATGCGTTATGTATTATTAAGTCCAATTTATTATTCTATTATTATAATTGTTATAATATGTTTCTCCTTTTTTTTTCTACCAATTCTATTGGTAACAAGCTTCCGGATGGATTTGTAATTCATTCTGTTCTGAAATTTTGCGCTCAACCCCAAACTTCATCCTATTTGAAGCAGAAAAAATGAGAAAGAAATAGTTGATTGTCTGTATCTCACGAACTAATGGACATATTGATCTCAAATTTTACACAGAAGTCTAACTCATACAATATCAAGTACTAGTCAAAATTTCAGCTTCTCACTCCAACTTCTAGTCGAATTATAGTCTGTATGAGCGAGTTTCGAGAATGAAAATAGAAAAACTGCTATATCTCGAAAACTTTCAATCGGAGGATATATATATTTTGATTGTGCTAGATAGAAGACATCATGGCGAACATTTAAAAAAAAAAAAAAATCAAAATCGGTTCAGTAGATTTTGAGATATTGAACAAAATAGTTTTACACACTCAGTTGAATATCTCCGGAAGTAATGGTTCGATTGCGCCAATACACAATCCCAACCTTAAGTTTCATCGAAGCTAGAATCGTACCAAATTTCAGCTTTCTATCTCTATTATTTTTCTAGTTATCGTGGTCACACCGATTCCAGCATGAAAAAGAAAAACGGCCATAACTGTCTCATTGTTCCGTGGTCGATGGAAATATTTCGGTTGAAATCGATAGATATAATAGTCAGGAATATTTTGACGGAAAAAAAATTTTGATCGGTTGAATAGTTTTTGAGATATTCGACAAAAACGATTTTCGAGGAATCGCTATATCTCAGGAACCGCTGAGTCGATCAAATTGAAATTTTGCACACAATTGTATTTTATTAATATCTATTATCTTACAAAATTTCAGACTTTTTTCATTATTATTTGGGCAGTTATTGAGAGAATTGTGAAATTTTTTCCGCACATACACACACACATACATACATACACACAGACATTTTCTAAAAACATCATATATTTACGTTTCATGACATTCTACATCATTTCCAGGCAAAATTGGACGATGTCAAAAATGGTCGATTACATAGCTTCCTCGTCCGGAAGCAAAAAAACAGAAAAAATCGACTCGACGTTTCGTTTTTTATGGATATCTCGGAATCTAGAGGAGATAGAGGAATTTTAAAAAGAACCTTTTTGGTAGAGCAGAATCAGAGCTACGAAAAAGGTCCTCTTAAAAAATTCCGCTATCTCCTCTAGATTCCAAGAAAATCCCCAAAAACTGAAAGACTAAAAATCTAAAAAATCGAGTTATCAGAAAAAAAATCAATAATTGTTAATAAAAAATTCAATTATTCATCTAATTATGCTAATTAATATTTTTAAGGTGAGCCAGAGGACCCACAAGTGTCCAGGACAATCAGGACACCTGGAAAATATAAAAAATGAATCAAATTTTCCAGTAAATGCAACAAATAAATTCATTTCTTCGTCTCTCGATCAAATAAATCAAATAAATAAATTTGTGGTCATACCCAATAGCAATGGAGAGCCCACATTGACACGAGAAATAGATCTGAACCCAATAAATTCAATGAATGACCAAAATATGAATTTATTTGTCTCGAATTCATCAACAATCGATGAAAAAATGATCGAAAAAGACAAAAAATCCAGTGAAAATGTTAATTCTCAGGTTTTTTATTCATTGATAATGCAAAATCCATCATCACCAGCAACTGATATGAAACATTTATCTCTAACTTGTCCAGAAAATAATGAAATTTACAATAAATCTGATAATCAAGAATTTCGAGATGATAATGAACTTCAAAAGGATTTTAAAAATGCAATTGATGGAATTTTGAGTGAACAAAATAGAGATAATTGTTTGGAAACAATTAATGAAGACTCTTTGAAGGAATTACTCAATGAAATTAATAAAAATCTCTGATTTTTCCAATTTTTTTCGATTTTTTGCGATTTTTTATTTTAAAAAATCCTTTTTTTCAATTAATCTCGATTATATTGTAATAAATGTACATGAATGGAATTAAATATTGATTATAATTATAAATAATCATTCATCAACTTATTTTATTAATTTATTTTATCAATAATCGTAATTAACAAAAAAAATCAATTTTCAGATTTTAGTTTTTACTCAATATCTCGGAATTAAATTGAGATATCAAAATTTTTATAGAGACCTTTTTTATGTAAAATTCAATTTTCTACAAAAAATATCTTTTGAAATTTTCTCCTAAACCCATTATTTCCCAAGTTATTCCCAAAAAAATCTCCCAAAAAACGTAAATCAATTATTATCTCATGAAAAAATCATTTCACATAAAAATGTCAAAAGATACGTTTTGTATAAAATTTTCCCCCCTCTAAAAAAGGTCTCTTGACCTTTTTTCCTAAACCCATTATTTCCCGAGATATCCCCCAAAAAACACCCAAAACTCACCCAAATAAACACCTGTACCGATTGAGCACGTAAATACCCACTTCCCCCACCAGTTGCCGCCACTCCAGGCTGCCCTGGAGCCTCCGACACCTTTCAGAAGTATCGCAATAAGCGTGCACACCTCCTAGAGTCGACAAACAATTATTAAACATCTGTTTATCCCAATAAAACCCTAAAAAAACCTCGAAAAAATCGATAAATAATTCAATAAAAGAGCATCAAAAATAAATAAAAATCACCTCATCACATAATAAATTTTTTTGGCATCGATAATTGTCTGCAGAGGCCGATGGAAAGTCAAGGCTAGAGCTAAACTTGACAGTTGTTAATTCCAACTACTGAAAATAATATTTCCACACGTGTACTCATTGCGTAATTGGACAATTTGAGCTCCAGAGGTGGAACTCATCAATTTTTTTCGTAAGTTTTTACATTTTTTCTATTTTTAATCGATAAACAAAAAATTTTTCAATTGAAAAAAAATTTTTTTCAATTAAAAATTCATTTTTTCCACTTAAAAAAATTTTTCTCCACTTGAAATTTTTTTTTTCACTCAATTACGTCATTTCTCATGTATCAATTAGTGGGTTTATGCGTTTTGGATGTATAAATGGGGATTAAGGGGATTTATCATGAGGAAATTGAAAGATTTAGAGGTTTACTGGGTTATGACGAATATTTAACGATTTCTGGGAATTTAGGAATTGTCTTATGGGTTAGGATGACAATTGGGTAGGTCCTGGAAACACCTGGAAGGGCTGACGAGCGATTGGTTGGGGCTGAGAGATCTACATAGAACGTGTCGAGACGTGAATTTGGGCTTTAAAACAGCTGTTGATAAATCAATGTTGCCAGATCTTCGGGGTTTTTGATTTTCAGGTTATGATTATTTTTTTGATATCCTTGATTGTCCTTGATATGATATTTAAGGATTTAATAAGGTGATTTAATTATTTTTTATCGTTTTTATTAATGAAATTTCAGTTTTTTTGATTTTTAGAGTTTTTGAGATTTGTGAAATTGGTTGTATCTCGGTAATGCGTGGGCTTAGAGAAAAATGTCAAGAGACATTTTTTGTAGAGAATTCAATTATCTGTAAAAAATGTCTCTTGACATTTTTATGTAGAATCACTCATTATCGAGATAAATGATTAATTAATGATTGTCGATATTCGAATTGTTATTCAGTATCAATTTATCTCGATAATAATCGATTTTAGAGAAAAATGTCAAAAGACATTTTTTGTAGAGAATTCGATCCTCTACAAAAAATGTCTCTTTACATTTATCTCTAGAGTCAATAATAACCGAGATAATTCCCAATTTCGATGAAAAATTCAAAAAATCCCCTAGCCCCTAAAAATCCCTAATAAACCCTCATTATCCCCTTAAAAAAATCCCCCAATCCCCTCACTTTCATTTTCTCCAGAGTGGGCGGAGCCTCCACCCCTCCCTCTCCCCTATAACCCCCCACCGCCATGCCCAGGCACCTCTCAACCCAATCACCAAATTTTTTTTTACATCGTGTACGTGTGGCTCTCCCCCCTTTTCCCCTATAAGTAAAATCCCCAAGTGTATAAGTGAATCCCCTCCCCTCATGTCCCTCCTCCTATACCACCAGTGTGAGACTACAGTGACTGGAGTAAAGGCGTCGTGCGTCGTTTTTCCTCCCAAAAATATAAAATAAACATTTTTCCAATCGTCATCATGTATCGAGCATGCTCATTCATGATTCAGGTATTTATTAATTTTAATTAGACTCTAGGGGCTCTAGGGGGTATAATTATTATTTTTATTTTTTAAAGTGAAAATTCATGAACGACCGAGTCACTGGCGACACGAGTATATTCCCGTGTACGAGGTGGGGAAATAAAGAACCTAGAGTTTGTGTCCTCCATTACTTTAGCCAGAGGCAAGGCAAATGGTGGACTCTCAGGGACTGTGACTCTTTGTTGTAAAATCTACGTTGTTATCTTTGTGTTGATTAAATTTATTGTTTCAAGTGGTCTAGGGGATCTAGGGGTTATTGAGGATTTTGTTGGGACTTTTTTTTTAGGGGAAATGGTGAGTTTTTGGGGGATTTTAATGTGATTTTTTAATTTCTTTGGATTTGGAAATTTTTTTTTTGGTTTCATTGGATTTTTAGAAAAGATTTTGAGGGTTTAGGGGATTTAATTGTGTACATTGGTGTGTGGATATTGATCATTTGGTTAATTATGAGTTTTGTGATAAGAATTTATGATAATTTGAACATTGTAAGATGATTATGAATAATTAATTGCGTTGTTGAGATTTTTTTATTTTGTTTTTTGGGGATATCTCGGTATCTGGGGGAGATAGGGGAATTTTCATGAGGACATTTTTTGTAGGTCTTGTTTTTATGTACAAAAAAGGTCTTCATGAAAATTCCCGTATCTCGCCTAGATTCCAAGATATCAGCAAAAAAATGAAGATATTTTATTTTAAACTCACGAAATGTCGATTTTCATTTCATCATTCACTTATTTCATGAATATCTTGGTATTTAGGGGAGATGGGGGAATTTTCATAAGGACCTTTTTTGTAGCTCTCTTTGTGCTCTACAAAAAAGGTCCCTATGAAAATTTCCCCATCTCCTCTAGATTTTGAGATATTTGATAAAAACTGATGATTTTTTAATAATTATTTACAGACAGAATAGTGGCATGCGTCGATTAATCTATGGCAGATCAACAAGATCAGTCGTCGCTCGGGGGGTCTGTAGAGAAGGCCAGTGCTTCAGCAGACACCTCTAAATTACGGGGGAAGAGCAGTGGCACAATAAATAATAGAAAAAGACAAAGTACACCGACAGTTGTTGCAACATTGGCTGAAAAACGTCGTAAACAAACTGATCCAGCATTATCACAGCTATCAACATTACAAAATACACAAAGACGTACAATTGATACAACAAGAGCTGAGGGTAAAGCTAAGGGTGAACGTAAAGGACATGGAGGTGGTTTAAGATCTCTCACTGGTAATTAATTCAATGTATCTCTGTAATTAAACAATTTATGAAAAAAATTACAAGAGACATTTTTTTTTATTAAATTTAATTCTCTACAAAAAATGTCTCTTGACATTTTATTATAAAATCAATTGTTTATGAGATAATTTAAAATTTCATTTTTTTTCATTTTTTAAATTGAAGATATCTCGATAATGAGGGGTTTTAGAGAAAAATGTCAAGCGACCTTTTTTGTCGAGAATTTGATTGTCTAGAAAAAAGGTCTCTTGATATTTTTTCATAAAATCAATTGTTTATGAGATAATTTGATTTTTAAAAAATTGATAAAAATTTACGAGTGAATTTTTTAATTAAATTAATTACAATTCGTTTATTATCGAAGATATTGATTGGAGAGAACAGCAAAAGGGACATAATTCCACAAGTGGTACAGGTGCAACGAGAAAAAATACAAAAACCAGCCAAGCTGAACATAATCCTGCCCCAATTGATTGTGTAGCATTACGCACTCGTTCACGTACACCCCAGCATTCACAAAGTGTTCAAGGAAGGAGTAATTCATCAGAGCCAATATCTTCAAGTGTTCACAGTAGTAGAAAATCATCGATTGGACATAATAATTTGATACAAGTAGCAAATTCATTGGGTTCTAATCATCCTACCACATCTAGAGGACGAGGTAAGTTTATTTATTCAAATTATCTCGTAAACAATTGATTTTAGGGGAAAATGTCAAGAGACATTTTTTTTAGATTATTAAATTCTCTACAAAAATGGTCTCTTGACATTTCCCCCTAAAATAATTTTTCAACGAGATAAATCCTAAAAATGAAAAAAATTTCATCTTTCAGGCCCAAAAATTCAACAAATCCTACCCCAAAATACAACAGCTGGTACGAGTAGTCAATCATTGATTGTAAAATCAAGCATCAGAGTGGGTAACACAGCTAGTACCACTCAGGAGAGTGGTGGGGGATCATTGGCACATGAGGGGGCAGGTACAAGTGGTGTAGCATCATCACTACCATCAGTCACTGCCTCAGGATTGTCCAATAATCCCCCAGCCCATAAACACTTGCTCCGTTCCCGTGTTAGGCTCTCAGAGCTCTCAAAAGACTCCCAAAAACCCTCAAAGCATCAAAAATCCACCAATCCACGTCACCGTTCCACCTCGCGTGCTCGGAAAACCTGTGATCCACCATCATCAACATTAATGTCATCAGAACCCCCATCAAACCCCTCAACAGCAGTATCAGGCACATCAGCACCTCAAAATCCCCAAGAAGAAGAAACTCCCCCACCAACAGCATCATCAGGCCCATCAGGAATGTCAGCCACAACTGGTGATTCAGAGAGTGATGATGGTGAAGTTGGTAGACTCCAGGCACTTCTTGAGGCACGTGGTCTACCACCCCATGTATTTGGTGCACTGGGTCCACGTATGCAGCACCTTTTAAATCGTTCAATGGGTGCTAGCTCAGCAGCAAAAGCCCAACAACTCTTATCAGGCCTCCAAGCTGTTGATGACGAGGGTGAACAGCTTCAGGCTGTAATTGGAATGGGTGAAATCCTAGTTATGGGTAATGAAGATACATTAACTGGTTTTCCAGTTAAACAAGTTGTTGCTGCACTGATAAATCTCCTCAGTATCGAGCACAATTTTGTGATAATGACACACGCCTGTCGTGCTTTAACCTACATGATGGAAGCACTACCAAGATCATCAACAGTTGTTGTCGATGCTGTCCCAGTATTTCTCCAAAAGCTTGAATCAATCGAGTGCATGGATGTTGCTGAACAGTGCCTAACAGCCCTAGCAATGCTCTCCAGAAGACACAGCAAGACAATATTACATGCTGGTGGTGTATCAGCATGTCTTAAATTTGTCGATTTCTTTAATATAACAGCACAACGTGCAGCACTAACAATAACAGCAAATTGCTGTCAAAATTTACATCCAGATGATTTTCATCTTGTCACTGATAGTTTACCACTATTGACAAGCAGATTAACTAATCAGGATAAAAAAAGTGTTGAGTGCGTCTGTCAGAGTTTCAGCAGACTAGTTGATTCATTTCAGCATGATCCTGTTATGCTCCATAAGATAATAACGAGTGAATTATTACAAAATTTGCAACAATTATTGATGATAACACCACCAGTCAATAGTATTGGTAATTTTATAACTGTACTGAGAATGCTTTCTGTTATATCAAATCGTTGTCCTGATTTGGCCCAACTATTATTGCAACAAAATATAGCATTTACATTGAGCTATTTGTTGACTGGATCGCTGGAGATTAAGACAGAGGATGTGGAATTGGTGCCAAGATCACCACAGGAGTGGTTTGAGATCACTTGTTTGATTGAGGAACTCATGCCACCATTACCGACTGATGGTATATTCAGTGTTAATAGTTTACTGGAGAGAAATAGTAGTCAACAGGAGAGTGTACACTGGGAGTGGAGGGATGAGCGTCACTGTTGTCATCCATTTAGTGTTATTGACTCGAGAATTATTGAGATGGCATTTCAAAATGGCGAGGATGAAATTTGTTTGTCAACACTGGGTAGAACTTATACTATTGATTTAACTATGATGAAGCAGATTAATGAGGATATTGGTATGGCTAGAAGTATATTTAGGAGAGTTGTTGCTGATACTGGTGAGGGAAAGAGTTCAATTTGTGGTGGTAGTGTGGATGTTGTTCCACCAGTTATTGAGACAAATGAGTGGCTTGTTTCATTTATCAGGACACTATTTTCGGTGCTTTATGAGGTTTATAGTAGTTCGGCTGGACCTGCTGTTAAGCACAAGTGTCTGAGGGCACTGCTGAGGATGGTTTATTATGCTTCTACTGATTTGTTGAAGGTGAGATGAAATGGCTTTTGATTTTTTTTTTTATTTTTTTTTTTTTGGGAGGATTTTCATGTTCTTTGGGTCTGAGATGTGTCGATTAAAATCGGTATTTATCGAGATAAATCGATACTCAAGGTTAAACTTTTCCATTTTTTCAGGATGTATTGAAAAATCAAGTTGTATCATCCCACATTGCCGGTATGCTTGCCTCCCAAGATCTGAGAATAGTCATTGGTGCACTTCAAATGGCTAGTATTCTGATGAAACGTTTGCCCCAAGTATTTGGTGTACATTTTCACAGAGAAGGTGTATTACATCAAGTGAGACAATTAGCCGATCCCGATGTACCTCTTGGTGTATCACCACCCAAGTGCACTTCCACATCATTGCCAAGTCCTCAACCAGGCCCATCAAATACACCATTATCATCAACAATGACACTGTCATCTAGCAGTGCAACATCACCAGTTGCATCACCAACAACCAATGGAAATATATTATTTGGATCAATTGCAACAAGTCAATTGAGACCAAGTTTAACAGCTACTATGGAAACTAGGAGTCGTACTGATTTACCATCGTCGGTTGAAGATCCTGCGAGTACACCACAAAGTGCCCACTTGTAAGTACCTGATTAATGGATTTTAAAATTGAATAAGGATTTTTTTTTTTTTTTTTTAATTCGATATCTCAGAATTGAAGGGAGATATCGAAATTTTTGAGAGGGCTTTTTTGTGGAGAATCATGGAATCTATGAAAAAGGTTTTTTGGTGTTTGTTTTAATTCTAAAAGTCGATTATTATCGAGATGAATCGATTATTATCAAGATAAATCGATTATTATCGAGACAAATCGATTTCAGAGGATATAAATCGATTAATATCGATATCGACCGATTATTGAAATAAATCGATTATCGAAATGAATCGATTATAACCGATATAAATTGATTAATATCGATATAGATCGATTATTATCGATATTAAATGTTTAATATCGATGATGAAAACGATTAACATCGATAGAAATCGATTATTGTCGATATAAATCGATATTCTCCAAAAATTTCTCCCTCAAATCCCGAGATACCCCCCGCCCCCTCAGAAAAAATAAAAAAAAAAATTTTTTTTAATGTTCCAGAAGAATTGGAGACGTCTTGAAACGCAAACGTCAACCAAAAAAAGGAAGATTCCCCCGTTTAGGAAGTACAACATCCCCCCAATCATCACCCCAAGCAGAGTCTCTCTTCACGGGTTTCACTCAAAAGAACAATCGTTTCTTAGGTAACTTAAATCCAGCCCGTTGGGGCAGAAAATCCTCCACCTCAAGTGCATCAAGTGACAAACGTGACTCAAACTCCTCAACAAGCCTAACAAAACCCCCCAGCAATCCCTCATTAACCGGTGGTAATCGTGATAAAGCCAAAGTATGGGTACGCGAACAAGCGAGTCAATTTCTCACGCGTTATCAAGACGATGCCCCCTGTACACATCCAGCCCTGACAGTCCTATCTCGTCTAACAGCAGCAATCCAACGTCTCCAATCAAATGAACTTGATGAAATGCTGTCAGCCCTCACTGAATTACGCGATATAGTCCTAGAGAGTGATATATCACCATTTGAAATGAACTATTCAGGCCTCATTAAAGCCCTTTTAAATTATCTAACAACAACAGAAGCACCAGGCAATCGTTACGATCGTCTTAGAATGTTTTGGAAACTCTTTGCTGAATCAACAATCCAACAGAACGAAATCAATCAAGATAATCATCATTTACCACCAAATCCTGGTGCATTTGGTGCACTCGTTAATAAGCTAAATAGCTGTGTCGCTCAATTAGAACAATTTCCAGTCAAAGTGCATGATCTACCAGCTGGCACTGGTGCTGGACGTGGTGGTACGAGTGCTTTAAAATTCTTCAATACCCATCAGTTGAAATGCAATCTTCAGAGACATCCTGACTGCAATAATCTCAAACAGTGGAAAGGTGGTACTGTCAAGATTGATCCTCTAGCTCTGGTCCAAGCTATCGAAAGATACCTGATGGTACGTGGTTACGGTAGAATCAGAGATGCTGAATCAATGGTGAGTGATGATGACAATAGTGAGGATGATATTGATGATACATTGGCTGCTGTTGTTATATCGCAAGGATCAAAGCATAAATTGCAATTTTTAATTGGTGATGAGGTCCTACCGTTCAATATGACGGTTTATCAAGCTGTCAGGCAATTCAGTTGTGCTGGTATCGATCACTCTGAGACTGAAACTGATACAGAGCCACCATTGGGTCATGATGCTGTTTGGATACAGACACATACGATTTATTATCGACCTGTGCCAGAGGAAGACACCAATAATTCACCGAAGCCAGGATCAAGCTCACAGAGTACGTCAAGCAGAAAAGGTAAGGGTAAGAGTACTAAAATAAGTTCTAAGAGAAAGGAAGATTGTTTGTGGCTAGATGGTACTGTACCACCACCAAAATGTCCATTGTCATCATACCTATCACCAACATTACCAGCTGTTACTATAACTGACGCTTCTTTGGATGGTCTTTGTCTTCTGAGATTGCTGCATTCGTTGAATAGACACTGGGGTGTCCTATTCCCTCATTTAAAGGCATCAGCATTACTATCGTCACAAGATTTTATCAATAATAAGATTGCAGCTAAAGCTAATAGACAATTGCAGGATCCACTCGTTATTATGACGGGCAATTTACCATCATGGTTGCAGCAGATAGCGTCAGTTTGTCCTTTCTTATTTCCTTTTGAAACAAGACAACTTTTGCTTTATGCCACATCATTTGATCGAGATAGAGCGCTTCAAAGACTCTTGGATTCAGCACCAGAGTTGTCAGGTTCTGATAGTCAGGAGAGGGTTACACCCAGGTTAGAGAGAAGAAAGAGGACAATATCTAGGACTGATATATTCAAACAGGCTGAACAAGTCATACAGGATTTGGCGTCAAGCAAAGCTCTACTTGAGGTTCAATATATCAACGAAGTTGGAACTGGTTTGGGTCCTACTTTAGAATTTTATGCACTTGTCTCAAGAGAATTTCAAAGGAGTGATTTGGATATGTGGCATGGGCCCTCCAATGATGCATACATCCATGCTAATCAAGGATTATTCACTAAACCTACACCTTGGAATACCAAAGTACCAACGCTTGCCAAATTGAAGACAAGATTCAAGTTTTTAGGGAAATTCATGGCTAAAGCTATTTACGACTCGAGAATGCTGGATTTACCGTTCAGCTTGACGTTTTATCGGTGGTTGCTTGGTGAGGAGCACACCCTTACGCTTGCTGATTTAGCCTTTATCTGTCCTGATGTCTATAAGACATTAAGCAAATTGCAGGATGTCGTCAGAAGGAAAGAAACTGTTGAAAGGGATCAGACGATTCGGGCTTGTGATAAAAATGATATTATTGAGGGGCTGGATCTTGATAATTGTGCTATTGCTGATTTGGGACTTGTGTTTGAACTTCCTGGGTATGAGAATATTGAATTGAGAAAGGGTGGGAGTGATATACCAGTGACAATTCATAATTTGGAACAGTATATTAAACTTGTGGTTCACTGGTTCTTGTATGAGGGTGTATTCAGGCAAATGGAGGCATTCAGGGAGGGATTTGAATCAGTTTTCCCACCGAGTCAGTTGAGATTATTTTTTCCGGAGGAATTGGAAGCTGTTTTTTGTGGTCATCATCAGAGTGGTGGACAGTGGGATGTTAAGACACTTTTGGAGTGTTGTAGGACTGATCATGGATATACACCGGATTCTAGGGCTATTAGGTTTCTTTTTGAAGTTATGGCGGAGTATAATAGTGAGGAGCAGAGACAATTTATACAGTTTGTTACGGGATCACCGAGATTACCTGTTGGTGGTGAGTTTTTTATTTTTATTGGTTTTTTTTTAAACAATTTTTGAATTTGTTTTGGTTGGGTTTTTTTTTTTTGTTTTTTGGGGATAACTTGGAAATGGTGGGAGATAGGGGGATTTTGTATAAGACCTTTTTTGTAGATCATTATTTTTTCTAAAAAAAATGGTCTCCTGCAAATTTTCGATATCTCGATTAGTTCTCGAGATATTCCCAAAAAACTAAACAGATTTTTTTTTCTTCATAATTTTACTTTTCAACATTTTGGGTTTTTTCGAATATCCTTAAAACTGAGAGAGATATCGGAATTTTTGAGAAGACCTTTTTTGTAGATCTTAATTTTTTCTACAAAAAAGGTCTCTTTCAAATTTTCGCCATCTCCTCTAGATCCCAACATATCACCAAAAAACTAAAAATTGCTCAATTCAGTTTATCACAAATATCATTGAATCTAATGTAGATATCAAAATTTTGCAAGAGACTTTTTTTGTAGAGAAAATCAAGAGTTAGAAAAAAGATCTCTTGCTAAATTTCAATATCTCTTACAGATTCTGAGATATTCTCTAAAATCAATTTTTTTAAAATTAAATTGCAAAAAAAATTAATACAATTAAATAATTAATTACAGGATTCAAGAGTTTAACACCACCACTGACGATTGTACGTAAAACCTTCGATTCATCAATGAAAACAGATGATTTTCTACCCTCAGTTATGACATGTGTAAACTATCTAAAATTACCAGATTACACAACCCTCGAAATAATGCGTGAAAAATTGAGAATTGCAGCACAGGAGGGACAACACTCGTTTCATCTATCCTAGAAATTATTGTCAAGTCATTTATCATTAAATCTCCATTACTTTTTCACGTGTTTAATCCCTCAAAAAATTCAATTTTTCAATAGTAAAAAAACCTTTAAAATTCATTATTTCATTAATTTCCTCGACAAAATGTAAATTTATAATATTTCAAAAAATTGTTAATTTTTCCGCCCTCGTAATATTTAAAATAATAATTTACATAATCACAATTAATTTTTTGAATTTATTTCCAATAAAAAAGGAAAATGGAAGAAAATTGAAGAAAATTCGAAAAAAAAAAAACACGTAAAAAGTTGTAAATAAATTATCTCAAAATAGTTTGATATACAAGTTTCAATATAAATAACAAATATACGCTACGAGGCACTGATTACTAACGGAATTACATTAGATAAATCAAGAGGACGATTACTAAAAGAAAAAAGTGTAAATGAGAAAAAAATTTTTTTTATTAATCAGTGATGCATTAATTATTGATTAACGATTGTAATAATTAATTAATTTGCATCACCAAAATATTTTCTCCGATGAGAGAATGAACCAGAGAATAATCTAAATAATTAAAGAAAGGGGGAAAAATAATTTCATTAAAAAAAAAAATCATATTCTCTTGTTCGTTGTGTTGTAATCGATCTCTTGTTTGTACGTATTATTATCAATTGGCTAGGATAAATATGTGGGGTAAATTTTTTTTCTTTTTCTAGCCATTGATTTTAACGACAAACTATTTAATTTCATCAATCTACCATTATTATTATTAATTTCTATATTTTTAGGTGATATAGTGAAATTTATTATGTTTATTTTGTCGTGTAATAATTTAGTTGGCATTGTCAGATCTTTTGTGGGGTTTGAAACCTTTTTTCAAGGGTTTAAGACCTTTTTTTAAGTGTGAGACTTTTATAAGGTTTCTAGACCTTTTTCAAGTCTTCAAAATTTTATTAAACCTTTGAAAGTTCTTTAAAAACTCTCGGAAAGGTTTTGAAGCCGTTAATAAGGTCTGGAGGCCTTAGAAAGGTTTTAAGAACTTATTAAAGGCTTTTAGACCTTTCCGGAGGTTTCTGAAATCATTCAAGGGCTCAAAAAGATTTTGAAAACCTTGAGAAAGGTCTGGAAGTCTTATAAAAGTCACTAAACCTTCGAAAAAGGTCTTTGAACCTTCAAAAAAGGTTTTAGACCTTGAAAAATGTGTTTCAAACCTTTAAAATGGTCTTAAAACCCTGTCAAAGGCTTCTAGACCTTTTCGAAGATTTTAAAATCCTTTTAAAGGTTTAATAAGATCCTGAAAACCTTGAAAAAAGTTCAGACGCCTCATAAAGGTCTTTAAACCTTCAAAAAAGGCCTCATAACTCTTAAAAAAAGGTCTCAAACCTTTATCCAAAGGTTTCAATACCTTTTTCTCTTCATCTCGGTCTTACAATCCTTGATTATTTTAATTATTTTTTTTTTTCTTGAAAATTATCGTTTTTTATTATTTGTTGGAAAAAATGATCGATGGAGATGATCTAGGATCTGATGATGGGATTGACTGTGTTTGTTACATGACTATGTTAAAATGTGTTATCCTGTAGCCTTTTGATTAAGTCCATTATGGCAACGGGGCGTGATTAGATAAAAAAAAAAGGATTGCATATTGATATGATAAAATGGTGAAAATTAATTATATTTATATCATTTGAGTAGGATAAAACAGTTTTGATTTTCATTGATTCTGAATAGTTTTTTTGTTCCTGAAGTCCTTTAATAAAACATCAATTGTAAGGATATTTTTTTTTTCGTGTATTAATGATCCTTTTTCATAATTATTGCCATTTTATTCGTGATTTTTTGAAGAAAAAAAATTTATCATTTTGAGGGGCTCTAGAGGTAAATGACAAGATACCTTTTTTTGTGGGAAATTTAATTATCTGAAAAAAAGGTCTCTTGACATTTTTTGGTAAAATCACTCGTTATGGAGATAATTAATTAACAAAGATTTTTTATTCTAATTTCATTTTTATGAATTTTAACGACTGTTTATTGTTGATTATTTCGGTAATGAGTGGTTTTAGAGGAAAATGTCGAGAGACATTTTTTGTAGAGAATTCAATTTCCTACAAGAAAGGTCTTCTGACATTTTCTTCTAGAATCACGCGTTCTCGAAATAAATGAATAATTAATGATCAATTCCAGGATTTTGTTGTTTAATTATTTTTATTTCTATTCAAAATATTTTCATTGTTTAAAAAAACAAAATCCTTATTATTAATAATATTTTGTTCGATATACTGCACTCAAAGGGAATATTTAAATGCACATTGTGAGCCAACCTAGTATAAAACAAGTCCCTCCAAATGGTGTGATTCTACTGAACCTTTTATTCCCTGTAAATGCATAATAATAACAACTTCCGCAGAACATGAATGTTCCAGACATCCAGAGTGCAGCAGTCTAGTAAAAAAAAATAATTATTCAATTAAAAAAATCTATATTAGTGAAAAATTCAAATTTTGGATTTAGTTTTTATTGAATATCTCGAAAACCAATAGAGATATCGAAATACTCATAATGACCTTTTTTAGAGATTTTCTCATTCTCTACAAAAAAGGTCTTTGCAAAATTTCGATATCTCTCTTACTTTTCGAGATATCCGGAAGAAACAAAAAGTAAAATTACGAAGAAAAAAAAAATTCTGTTTTGTTTTTTGCGAATATCTCGAAAACTAATCGAGATATCGAAATTTTGCAAGTGACCTTTTTGTAGAGAATGAAAAAATCTACAAAAAAAGTCTTATGCAAAATTCTGATATCTCTCATAGTTTCCGAGATATTTGCAAAAAATTGAAATTTTTTAAAGTAAAATTCACTTTTACCCATTTTACCCCACATTTAATCACGTAATTAACATGATTACTAACCAGTAATGGTGCTCTGCACATGGCAAGTCCAATCATCGCCAGGGAATGGTAAAAATGGTATCTATTGGCGGTTTCAAAGACCTGTTTCAGCTCTTCATCCTGATATTTTCCTAAAAAATGGTTAATCAATTTAAAAAAAAAAATCTCAAAAGCTTTTTAAAAATCATTGATAATCCTCACTGTGAGCTCCATATGCCCCTAGGATGACAGCAGTTGCTCCACTGAGTCCAGCAAGTCTCATATATGGCCCTGAAGCTGCTGCCAATTTCCACAGAGGCTCAGGGGGAATCATTTTGTATTCAACACGAGGTTTAACACCTGAATAATTCGCTACCTGTGAAATTAAACGAACGCACGTAATTGCATTCATCTACTGAAAATTACCTCAATTATTATTTCTCATTATTCTTTAGAAATTTTGATAAACATTCTATTATCTCGGTAATTATTGATTTTAGAGGAAAGTTTTATAAGACCTTTTTTGTGGGGAATTTAATTATCTACGAAAAATGTCTCTTGACATTTTTCTCTAAAATCAATTGTTTACGAGATAATGAACAATTTTTTAACAAATATTTTTAATTTTTGGTATTTGTTAATTGTTTCATTGATTATCTCCTTAATTATTGATTTTAGAGCAAAATGTCAGAGGACACTTTCTATAGAAAATTCAATTCTCCACAAAAAATGTCTTTTGACATTTTTCTCCAAAACCCCTCGTTCTCGAAATAAATGCATAATTACAATTTAAATTCTCAATAATTCACGATTTATCCAATAATTACTCATGTTTATCAATATGTAAATAACAACTTACAGCTGAAGCAGCGGTTTTAGCAATTGCTCCAGCATTGGAACTCACTGGATTCGTAAAAAAAACGTAATTGAGTGCATCCGTTATTCCCATTCCAGTCATGAGTGCGAAAATATCAAAAATATCAATAAATTTTATTTTTTTTTAAAATCCCCAATTTCACACTTTCAATTAATTTCTCAAATTTATCCTCAATTTATAATTACGGCTCGAGGTCTTCATCACGAACAATTCACTCATCCTATAGAGTCAATAAAAAATAAATCTGTTTTACCCAAAATTCAAATTTTTGTAATCTCTCAAAAAATTCCCACAGATGGCGCCAAATTCAAATTCAGGGGTTTCCGGGTGCCATTAAAAAATAGAAAAAAAAAATTGCAATAAATTCACGTCACATCGTATTTACATTTAATTAATATAAAATGGTAATTATAGTGATGAATTGTTGAAATAATTGATTAAATTATCATAAGAAAAATTGTGAATATATTTTAAATAATTAACAAGTTGAAATTTGGGAAATTATTGATGAATAATAGAGATAACCTCAAAATTAATTTTTTATGATGCAATAATATGGGAAAATAATGATATTATTGACGAGTGATTGAGGGGAAAATGTTTGAGGGATGTTTTAATTGATTTTTTTCAATTTCAGGCGAGTACAGCTATTGTTGCTGGTGTTGGTATTGCCATTGTGGGTTTTGGTGGTCGTTACATCGTTAGATCAATGCCAACATTGTCTAAAAAAATGTCTGAGGCTTTTAAATCACTTCCTAAACTTGATTCCCAAGTAATTATCACGATTAATTATGAAATTTTTTAGTAAAGTTCATTTTTCTTGTAAACTAATGGTTTTAGAGGAAAATGTCAAGAGACATTTTTTGTGGGGAATTTAATTATCTATGAAAAAGGTCTCTTGACATTTTTTGATGAAATCGATTATTTATGAGATAATTGATGAAACATGAAAACGTATTTTCTGGTTTTTTATCAAATTTGACATTTTTGTTGAATATCTCGTTTAACGAGAGGTTTTAGAGAAAAATGTCAGAAGACATTTTTTGTAGAGAATTGAATTTTCAATAAAAAATGTCTCCTGACGTTTTTCTCTAAAACCTCTCATTACCGAGATAATCAAATATTTATCAACAAGTAATTTTGAATTTGACAGAAAAATTGAGAAATTAATTAATCGATGAAATTTTTGAAAATTAATTAATTAATAATGATTTATGTTACAGTCACTAGCTAATAGCAAATACTACAAGGGTGGATTTGAGCCAACAATGACAAAGAGGGAAGCCAGTCTCATCTTGGGAGTCTCTCCCACAGCAAATAAAGCAAAAGTTAAAGAACAATTTAAAAAAGTCATGTCTGCTAATCATCCAGACAGAGGAGGATCACCTTACATTGCTGCTAAAGTCAATGAAGCTAAAGATCTAATGGAAAAATAATTAATTTTCATTTTGTTGATTATCTGGAGGATAATTAAATAATTGTAAATAACTAGTCAACTTTTTTTTTGTTAATTATTTGATTATCTTCGTAATGAGTGGCTTTAGGGGAAAATGTCAAGAGACATTTTATGTGGAGAATTTAATTATCTACAAAAAAAGTCATCTAACATTTTGCGAAAAAAATAATCATTAACGATATAATCAATGAAACAATTAACAAATACCAAAATCTTGGAATTTTGTTACTAAATTATTAATAATCTCGTAAACAATTGATTTTACAGAAAAATGTCAAAAGACACTTTTTGTCGGAAATTTAATTCTCTACAAAAAAGTCTCTTGACATTTTTTTCTAAAGTCACTCGTTCACGAGATGAATGGAATTAACAGAAATGTAAAATTTAGATTAATTATTACAATTGTAAATAATATTAATAACTGGAGATTATTTGTAAATATAAATTATTATTAAATTTTGGTAGAAAAAGATAATAAAATGAATTCTAAAAATGTTTTTTTTTGTTAATTAATAAATTATCATCGATCCAGCGATTTTTGTATAATAGAGAGTCAACATTTTTTTTATTAATTAGAAGAAATGACTTAATTAATCTTTCAATTTATAAAATGGAATTGTAAATTTCAATTTTCGATGATTAATTAAATATTTTTGATTCAAATGTGACTAGACTGTAAAAGTAAAAATATAATTTCAATCTTTTAAAAAATCAATACTACCGTTCTAATTTCGGTTTTTTTTGTAATTCTCGTTGTTGAGTTACTTTATTACGTAATTTAATTATTGTTGATTTCGGTAATGATCCTGGAACCTTAAATATACTCTGGAAAAATAAAATTAAAACAAATTATTTGACTAAAACCATTAAATCCTCAATATTTTTTTCAATTATTTATTTATCTCGAAAACCAGAGGGTTTAGAGAGAAATGTCAAGAGACCTTTTTTGTAGATAATCAAATTTTCCACAAAAAATGTCTCTTGACATTTTTCTATAAACCCACTGATTATATAAATAAATTGATTTTTACCTGCATAAAATCATGACACTGAAGAACTAAACTGTCTTTCGTTATATCTTTGAAACAATCAGCCAAAAGTGAAAAATCTTGACACGACAATAAATTATTTTTGTTTCTTTTTATAAGTGTCAGTGCAACACGAAATATTATTTTACTGCCTTCGTAGAATAAACAATCCCATATTCTGAGAGTTGTCTGCAAAAAAAAATTTAATTAACTAAAAATTAATTAATAGTAAATAAAATAAATATTTTTACCTCAATTGGCAGCACTTCAGCAAATAAACAAATAAACCATTTCGTTGTTATAACAGCCCATGGTAATTCTAAATTATTAACATGATTATAAACATCTGGTATTTTTAATTTAACCAATTCTGCGAGTACATCGATATCAGTGAGTAAACCTTCCATTGTTGGTGTATAATAATCTGGTAAAATCTTCTCAATTAATACTTTCAACAGCCAAAATGCTGTTTCTTCATTTTTTGTTACGAGAAGTAATAATCCTGCTATGTAATTCAGTCCCTAAAATTTTTTTTTTTTTTTTGTAATTATTCGATTATCTCTATAATTATTGGTTTTAGAGAAAAATGTCAAGAGACATTTTTTGTGGAGATTTTAATTGTCTACAAAGAAGGTCTCCTGATATTTTTCTCTAAAATGACTCATTATCGAGATAAATGGAATTGACAAAAATGTAAAATTTTAAAAATGAAGGAAAATTGATTAATTGAGGGAAAATAAATGATTTAGGGGATTAATTACTTACTTGACAGTATCCAACAGTTTTATTTTCATGTGCAAAAGCCAGTAAAATATTGTAGAGCTGATGTTGATGATTAACAGTATTATTGAAAAATATATTATCTGGAAATGTTCGAGGAAGATCTGTTCTTATGATTTCAGCAATTTGACTGTCATGAGGTCCATCCAGAAGTTTCTGATAAAGATTTGGATTTGCATTTTTTAGATCTTCACCTCCACTCACAGACAGCCATACCTAATTTAAAAAATGACCAGTAAATTAATTTTCTTCATTAATTATCCATTTATCTCGTAAACTAGTGGTTTTAATGAAAAATGTCAGAGGACTTTTTTTGTAGGGAATTCAATCATCTACAAAAAATGTATTTATACATTTTTCTCTAAAGTCAATAATCACGGAGATAATTAAACAATTAATAAATATGAAAATGTCAAATTTTCCAAATGAATAAAAAATCTTTGTTAACTAATTGTTGATTATCTCGTAAACAATTCATTCTAGAGAAAAAATGTCAAGAGATATTTTTTGTGGAGAATTAAATTTCCGACAACAAGTGTCTCTTACCATTTTTCTGTAAAATCACTCGTTCTAGAGATATGTTGAAATTTAAGGAGATGTTAAAATTGAAAAGTTTCTTTTGTCACTTAATTAATTAATTACAAGAATAATTAACTAATTAACTGATTAATAATCATTACCATTCCTCTGTGCTCTCCAGGTATGCCTTTGCGAACATATCGTTTTATCGTAATACTGCGCTCCAATGATTTTCCTTCTCCAATTATTTCCGACCATTTTTGTGCTCTTTTAGCCAAAACTTTGAGATATTCAGACATAAATTCCTCGTATGTTCCATAATCAAAATCCGATGGTCTCTCAAAGCCGTACTCATCCACATTGCTTCAATTTAAATAATTTAAACATTATAATTGCATAATTTACATAATTAATAACAAATCAATTAATTAAAAAAAACTCATACATCAGTTTTTCCTCAATATCTCGAAATCTATTGGAGATATAGAAAAGTTTATAAGGACATTTTTTGTAGAGTACAGCGAGAGCTACAAAAAAGGTCATTCCGAAAATTCCCCTATCTCCCCTAGATTCTGAGATATTCACAAAAAACAAAAAAATTCATTTTGTTGAATCAATTTTATTCTACAATAAGTTTCTTTCACAAATATTTCAGAATCTAGGGGACATAGGGGAATTTTTATAATGACCTTTTTTGTAGAGTAGAACGAGAGCTACAAAAAAGGTCCTCATAAAAATTCCCCTATCTCCCCTAAACTCGTAAATATCCTCAAAAAACCCCTGAAAAATTCCTTTTATCTTCAATAAATCAAATAAAATCATCAAAAAAGTATCCAAAAGGTCCAAAAAAGTGTCCAAAAGCTCCCAAAAACTACCAACTATCCCACCATCATCATCCACTGTACATCCCCATATCCAACATAACCTCAAACCCCTAAAATTCCCCTCCTACTCACCAAAATCATCAATTAAAACCCAAAAAATTGAATTAATTAATCTCAAATTTAAAGTAAAAAGAGTTTATTTACCTGAAACATGAACTGGCCATGCCCTGAGTGGGAGCCGTGGGAGGAACGATGTCATTGGAACACAATCCACCAACAATGGGTGTAGAGAGGGAATAAACACTGACAATGCATATTCATTTGTTTTACAACTGATAAAGAGGAAATTTACAAATTCGACTGCAGATATTCATGAAAAAAGTCCATTTTTACATAATAAAAATAGATAAAAAATTCTGTTGCACTGTTTGGATGTCCCTGCAGGTATAAACATATTTTTAATCCAATTATTAATGTTTTTTTATTGTTAAACAATTGATTTTTCGATTTTAGAGGAAAAAAAATTTTTTTATCTCTTTTGTTTATCAGATGTTTACCAGTGTCAGAGGCCTTGGATCGTTGTTGTTGATTAATCAGGCGAGGAGAATTCATAATTTGTCTTTTGTCATGTCGAAATTTGATTTACCAAGTCGATATAAAAATGAGAAATCTGTGTGGTGAGTTTTTTTGATTATTTTATTTTTGTTGTATTAATCAATCAATTATCACGTTAATAATTGATTTTAGGGGAAAATGTCAAAGGACATTTTTTGTGGAGAATTTGATTGTTTAAAAAAAATGTCTTTTGACATTTTTTCGTTTAATCAATTGTTTGTGAGATAATTAAGAAATTGTTGATAACTATTTTTTATTCCACTTGGATTTTTTTTATTTGTTAATTATTTAATTATCTCGGTAATGAGGGGTTTTAGAGAAAAATGTCAGAAGACCTTTTTTGTAGATAATCAAATTCTCCATAAAAAAGGTCTTTTGACATTTTTCCCTAAAATCTCTATTTCCCGAGATAAACGTAAAATTCAAAAAATGTAAAAATTAAAAAAAAAGATAAAAATGTTTAAAGGGTGGAATACATTGCTCTTGCCCTTCAATATAAGCCCCTGAACTTGGGCCAAGGATTTCCTGATTTTCATGCACCGGAACACGTGACAAACGCACTAGCTAAAACCGTCACCAGTGATAATCCTCTGTTGAATCAGTACACGAGAGGATTCGTACGTATTCACAATTTAATTAAAAAAAAATTGATTTATTAATTTCAAGGACATTTCCATAATTCCAGGGACATCCAAGATTAGTGAATGCCCTAGGAGAATTATACTCAAAAGTGTTAAATCGAAAAATGGACGCTAATAATGAAATTCTGGTGACAACTGGTGCTTATGAGGCTCTTTTTGCCACTCTCCAAGGTCACACTAATCCTGGGGATGAGTGGATAATCATTGAGCCTTATTTTGATTGTTATGTACCCATGGTAGAGTCTGCTGGAGGTGTTCCAAGATTTATTCCATTGAAACCAGTAAGTATGAATTTTTTGAATTTAGTTTATTGGAAATATCTCTTGATCTAGAGAAAATATAAAAAATTTTTATAAGACCTTTTTTGTAGCTCTCATTCTCCTCTACAAAAAATGTCCTTATGAATTTCCTTCTATCTCCAATTGATCCCGAGATATTCTCAAAAAACTCACTCAAACTCCAAAATTTGACTTTAAATATCATTTTTACTAAATTTCTCGGAACCTAGTGGAGATATAAAAAAAGGTCATAGGATTTTTTTTGTAGAGAATTTAAAAATCTACAAAAAAGGTCTCCATGACCTTTTTTATATCTCGAATAGATGCAGAGATATTCGGGAAAAACTGATTGTAAATTTCTTTTTTTTAGACAAAATCAACAGGAATTGTGAGTTCAGCTGATTGGGTTTTTGATAAACAAGAGATGGAGGGTCTTTTTAATAAAAAAACAAAGGGAATTATTGTTAATACACCTCACAATCCAGTGGGAAAGGTGTTTACACTGGATGAACTCCAATTTATTGCAGATTTATCAAAAAAATGGAATACTTTAGTCGTTTCGGATGAAGTTTATGAGTGGATGGTGTACGAGCCAGCTAAACATATCAGAATAGCAACCCTTCCTGGTATGTATGAGCGTACAATTACGATTGGATCGGCTGGTAAAACATTCAGTGTTACTGGATGGAAAATTGGATGGGCGTATGGACCAGCAGAAATACTGAATAACTTGAAAATTGTACATCAAAACAGTGTCTACACGTGTGCAACACCGATTCAGGTAATATTGGGATTATCTCGTGAACGGTTGATTTTAGAGGGAAATGTTAAGAGACCTTTTTTGTGGGGAATTTAATTTTCTAGAAAAAAGGTTCTTTGACATTTTTCTCTAAAATAGATTATTCACTAGATAATCAACAATTACTTAACAAAAATTTTCCAAGATTCCCCATTTTGTTAATTATCAATTATCCAATTATCTCGTTAATGAAAGCACTTACAGAAAAATATCAAGAGACCTTTATTATAAAAAATTAAATTCCCCACAAAAAATGTCTTTTGACATTTTCCCCTAAAACTTCCCATTACCGAGATATCCACCAAAACCCTAATGAACATCCAATTTAATACACAGGAAGCTGTTGCCATCGGTTTCGAGGAGGAATTAAAACGCTATGGACAGCCAGATTGCTACTTCACGAGTCTAGCTAAAGAGCTCCTACCCAAGCGTGATTACATGTCAAAATTTCTCTCGGACATTGGAATGTCACCGACAGTGCCTGAAGGCGGTTATTTCATGATTGCAAATTGGAAATCATTGGAAAATTTTGTTAGACTAGATGAAGAGACTGACGAATACAAGGATTACAGATTCACCAAATGGATGATAAAAAATGTTGGAGTACAGGGCATACCCCCATCAGCATTTTACAGTGAAGGTCATAAACATCTCGCTGAGGAGAATGTGCGATATTGTTTTATAAAAAGAGATGAAAATCTTAAAAAAGCATCGGAAATTCTTAAAAAATGGAAAAATCAATGATTACACATTCCAAATGGTTTTATTATTTTTTTTTATCATGTATTTTTGGATAATGTTGGGTATTAAAATTTTTTATCAATTAGAGAAATCACCGCGTAACCATCTTTTTGCGTCACGAGTGTCTGAACCAAATGTCTTACCGTATCTGTAATTTTTAAAAAATTGTCATTTGAATTATTCAATTATCTCGTTAATGAAGGGATTTACAGAAAAATGTCAAGAAACATTTTTTGTGGAAAATTCAATTCTCTACAAAAAAGGTCCCATGGAAAATTTCGATATCTCCCCTAGATTTCGAAATATTCATCAAAAACTCATTTGTTTTCAAAAGTTTTTCATAAAAATTAATGAATAAATTGATTAATTACCTGAATGCTGCACCAGGTATATGCCCATGATAATTAGGAATCATACCGACATGTTTATGATAAATTCCCGGCGGTTGAATAACTAGTGGAGGATCAGGTCTTGATATTGATGCTGGTGCCCATTCAGCACTGGCACGTGAACGATAATTATTTGTAAATTCACATAATGCACTGTTTGTTATTGGTTTATGAGATCCACCAAAGTGTTCATAACCATGAGGAACATGTCCAGTGTACCCTGGAGAAAAAAAAATCATTAATTAATTATCATTTTAATTGATTTTTCATGATAAATCAAATTGTTTATTTTCTTATTTTACCCATAATCGTCATAAAAATGACTAAAATGACATTCCTGACTTTTTAAATAATTTTTATACAGAAAATGTCATAAATAATTATCATTAACAATTGAAGAAAGATAATCATTCAATTGTAAAACGTGAAAAACGTCATTTTCTGTTTTTAAACATTTTAAATTTTTTTTTTTTTTTTTTTTATTTAAGCGTCAAACCATAGGTTACACAGCTGTTTATAAAGAGAAAAGAAGAAAGAAAGAAATAAAATAAAAGAACAAAGAAAAGAAAAGAAGAAAAAAGATAGTTACATTTAGATACATTTTGGTTACATTTTTTTTTTTTTAATGCTTGGAAAACAAGTGGGATGCTTATGTATATGGATACAAATATGAGACATTAGGATATATTTCCGTACACTTTTCGTTCAAATAAGAAAGTTGAGAATAAGAATAAGTTAAGAATAAGAATAAGTTGTTTTGTCTTTCGTTTGAACAAAAGAAGACGGTCAACAAGTACTTGGGAGCGTTTGACAGGGTTGTATAATTCAGTAAGCTGACGTGCTAGTGCTGGATAGTCTTCAATCTTTTGCCAAATATCATTGGCTTGGTCCATTGGGGCAGTCAGTAGAGTGACGAAGGTTTCGAAGCTGATTGGGTACCTTTCGGAGTTTCTTTCCACGTTTTCCTGAGCAAAATACCAACTGAAACTAGATGGGAGATCTAGATCTAAGCCGGTAGCGATTTTAGACTCTGAGTTGCCTCTGGAGTCTGTTGAGGATCCCTCGTTGGTGGATTCTTCTGAGTCTGCGGTGTCCTGATGGGGTATTACCTCATGTACTGTGACTGATGCAGCAGTAGGAGGGGAGGGATTTTCACTGGGGGGGACAGCGGGATTGTCTTGTGATTTTTCGAGGTTAGGAGGTACAGCTGGGATCGACGGGGATTTTTTTGATTTAACTTTGGGCATCTTCGCTGGTTTGTTTATAATGAGCTGAGTTGAGCTCTTCGAGGATTCTTTTGCTGGGTGAACTTGTTGTGTAGCCGTGAAACAATTAGGTTCTTGTTGATGTATCCCTGGCTTGTTTACAGAGAGCTGGGGTGAGTCATTTGGGGATTTCTTTGTTGGGTGACCTTGTTGTTTAGACTTGGAACGATTGCTGGCCGAAATTTCGGTGGTGATGAACATGTAAATCTCTTTACCTTCTACAATGGTCACGATTTTATTGGGAAGTTTCTCAATATCCTCGGGAGCAATGTATGTTTCTCTTCGTAAGTTCCTGACATGTTTCAACTTCTCATGTTGGAAGTTGGCATTGAGAGTCTTGATGGGATCCAAAATTTTAACGTCACATTTTTTTAACTCAGACTCGAGAAATGAGTCGTCTACTTGTGGAAACACATGATTGAAGACGATTCTTCTCTTCCTTGGGACGTATGCGCGAATTTTTACAACTTGTTGTGATACGACAATGGGTACCTTGGAATCGATGAGCTCGTCAACCGTTTGTTCACTATCGAGAAATATCACGATTTGGTTGTTGGACAAGATGGCGGCATCCAGAATTTTCTCGCCTGCAACTACTTGGAGTAGAGCAACAAGATAATCCTCATAGTCTGCATCGATTGCTTTATCCATGATGATCGCTTGGTGATTCGTTGATTTTTTCGTCATTGTGGCAACTTTGGAGTAACTGGGTTTGGATTTGAGGTTAGGTTGCGTCGATATGATTTCGTTCAGGACTATGTTTTTACGGTAAAAGCCTAAAATTAGTGATTTATCGCACGGAAAAACTTTTGCACTATTTGTTGAGCTTTGTTTTTATCACTTTGTGTAGAAATAAGGAGTTTTCTAGGGATAGCACGTTAAAACATTGGGAGCGTCTGAGAAACACGTCCGACCGGCACGGTGGCTCAGGCCGAACTCTCAAAATTTTGAAAATCGAATTATCTTGATAATGACTGATTTTAGAGGAAAATGTCACAAGGCATTTTTTGTAGAAAATTTAATTCCCCACAAAAAAGGTCTTTTGATATTTTTTCGTTAAATGACTCATTACGGAGATAATCAATATTTAATTAACAAAGATTTCAATTTTACATGAATCATTAAATATTTCACAATTTTTTGATTATCTCGGTAATGAGTGATTTTATCAAAAAAATGTCAAAAGATCTTTTTTGTAGATTTTCAAATTCTTCACAAAAAAGGTCTTTTGACATTTTTCTCTAAAACCACTAATTACCAAAATAAACGCACAATAACAAAAAAATTAATTACCATTGACAAAATATTTATCATCACGACGATTATCCATGAAATATGGTGATGGATGATGATCACGAGGTGGATGACAATTTTCATCAACCTCTAAATTCCTCATGGTCCTCGCCCAATCGGGTCTTACAGTGATTAAAGGCAATTTAAACTCAGTTTTCTTCATTATTCGTTCATTCAAAGTTCTAGGTTCTGCCATTCCATTTTGTAGCCCAATAACATTATTTAAATGATTCATTGCTGCCTTGTCCTTCAATTGCTGACGTTCAAAGTCAGCAAGACCCTCAGTTGCTGATACCGTGTACCTCTGACCCAATCGAGCATTTAAATTGGGCATAAATCCTAAAAAATTGAAATTTTAAATCGAATTTTTAGATTTTTAAGTTCTTTTTGAATACCTTGATAACCCGGTACCATCGGGTACTTGTATGTAGCATCCATACGTCGTGTACGTGCATTAACAATATCCAAATCATCCTTTGGAGGCCTCATCACCTGGAATTTAACAATTTTATCAATTTTTTTTTTGGAAAAGTGAAATTACTCAATCAGTTTTTGGTTGATATCTCGGAATCTAGGGGAGATAGGGGATTTTTCATAAGGAGCTTTTTTGTAGAGCTGAATGAGAGCTACAAAAAAAGTCCTTACAAAAATTCTGCTAGCTCCTCTGGATTCAGAGATATTTAGAAAAAACTGGAATATAAAAAAATTGAATTATCGAATTTCATCAGAATCATGATTTTAAAAACCTCATAATCATCTCCAACACGATTAGACAGGATCAGTGTATCAGCATGATCAATGGTTGGATCCAGGAGTAATTTATGGGTAACATTTCCATATGTTTCACCACACCTGTACCGGTATTGTGGACAAAAACCCGCATACCTAATCGTCAAAACAAAGATGATAATTTTCAATCTCTTTGTTGGTAATTCTTATCAATAATTTCGTCATCAACTTACCCAGGGACCAAGTGTGGCTGCGGTGTCGTCAACAACGAGACTGTCGCCATTATCTCAATTTATTTATTTCAATTTTTCTTTTTAATTGTTATTTTTTGAAAAATGTAATTTTTTTCTTTTTACTTGAAATTTTTAATAATATTGAATTTTTCATCACATTTTCTGAAATTTTTTCATCATTTTTTGTGATTTATTATGTTTGTTAAACAAATGAAAATGAACAATTGAAGGGAAAATGAAATTGATTAACAAAGAGGCAAAAAATAGGAATTTGTGATTTAAAAAAAAATTGAATTATCTTGATAATGAGTGATTTTAGAGAAAAATGGCAAGAGAGCTTTTTTGTAGAGGAAAAAATTTCCAACAAAAAATGTTCTCCAGTGTTTTCGCTCATATCGATAATAATCGATTTATCTTGATAGTTATCGAGATAAATCGATATATATTGATAAAAATCGATACATATCGATATGAGAAAAAGCACTAGAGAACATTTTTTGTTCAAAATTTTCTCCTCTACAAAAAAGGTATTTTATCATTTTCCTCTAAATCTCCTTATTTCCGAGATAATCACAAATTAATGAATAAAGATTCAATTTTCCGATGATTTTTGATGTTCAACTAATCGAAATACATTCTGTACCCCTTCCATAGACTTCATAACGTGCTCAATGTTCTTTCCAGGGTCACAGTGGGAATGGAACACATTGCGTTACCAGACGCAGCAGAAGGTACATCAATTGTATAACACCATCGTCTCAAAAAAAATAAAAAAAATGTTGAAAAAATTGATTTTAAAAAACCTTAAGCAGTGGAATAAAATTAATATTTGTGTCAAATAATTAAACAAATAAATTGAGTTATGTGGTACCATCAAGAGATGAATTCTACATTCTACGTCGACTCTGATTATGAATCCCTCAATTGCAAAAATTCAAAGGTAATTATTTAAATAATTTAATTTTTTTTTTTTTTTATAAAAACTTTCTTGAGTGAAACTCACGTTGAAAGTGGAAATCGCTGGCAACGGTATGAGGCACACGTAGGCGTCACTAAAATTGTATTGGGTATATAATCAATTGTTAAAAGACATTGTTAAAGACTTTTCTTCGATTCTCGATCGATTTTTTTAAAAATCATATTTTACTCAGATATAAATCTTGAATTATCTCGATAATGACTGGTTTTAATAAAAAATGTCAAAAGACATTTTTTGTAGGAAATTCAATTATCTACAAAAAAGGTCTTCTGATATTCTCTTTTAAACCTATTATTTACAGAGATAATCAGCAATTAGTTACCATAGATTTTCCATTGTTGTGAAGCAATTAAAAATTTCGTCATTACTTAATTATTTAATTATCTCGTTAACGAGTGATTTTATCAAAAAATGTCAAAAGACATTTTTTGCAGAATATTTAATTATCTACAATAAAAATCATTTGACATTTTTCTCTAAAATCACTCATTTAAGAGATAATCGCAGTTGAATAAATAAAAAAAATATCTTCCTCTCGTATCTCGGTAATGATTAAACTCAATCGAGAGAATTGTTTTGGAGTCGAAGGGGGTTGAACACCAGGTGTCCACCACCAACGTCCGGTAGTTGGTATAGGCCGTCATACGGCCCCCACGGGTATGCACGCAGGGCCCATAAACAGTGAGTACGTGCCGAGACATTGTAATGAATTTTTCATTTTTTTTACACTGCACTATATTCATAAGTCCGTATATTTTATTCTACAACTTAACAATATGAAGTTCCATATGCCATTGAGTATGTACACCGGAAACTCCGTTATTATCACTTTCCAGTGGTCGTTGACTCGTCATTTTTCCTTGTATTTTATTTTTCATTTTACTCTAAAATAATGAAGAAAAATAACATAATGGGTATCAATTTATCTTGCATTCCTAATTCTTGAGAATTTTTTTTTTATTGAAAAATTTACTTTTTTTAACTAATTTTTTTATTGAAGTATTTTTTTATCTTTCTATTAAAAAAATCCTAATTAATTTTTTTTCTATTGAAAAAAGTAATTTATTTTTTTTTTCTAATTTAAGATTTTTTCTAAATTTATTTTATGATTTTTTTTTTATAAAAAATAAAAATTCTTAGAAAATTGCAGATGAAATTGTTGAACAAATTATCCAACGCTGAACATCTGTAGTTGCTGGGGGGTTCATGAAATAAAAAGTATTTTATACCTTGAGACGATTAACTTGATCGTGGCCAGCTGGACAGTGATCTATTGGCGGTACGAGATGTACGTGAGGTTTTCTTCTTATATTAGTGAATCGATCGATGAGTTATATGGCTTTGGGAAGAGGGGGTAGGAATATCCGGGGTGAACGTCTTATTTTTTTGAATTCGAGTTATCGATTTATATCTCGATGATGAGGGATTTTAGTGGGGAAAATGAGGACATGTGAGTGAATTTTCTGTGAAAAAGTCTGGTGTTTTTTTTTTAGAAAGATTATTATCGAGATTAATCGATTATTTTCGAGATATATCGATTATTATCGAGATGAATCGATTACTATCGATATAAATCGATTATTATCTAGATAAATCGATTATTATCGAGATGAATCGATAACCACCGAAATATATCGATTATTCTCGAGATGAATCGATAACTATCGATACAAATCGACTATCATCGAGACAAATCGATAACTGTCGATATGAATATCGAAACAAGTCGATTATCATCATAAATAAATCATCATTTAATATTCGAAACAGCTAAAGCACAAATTCTGTCGATATCAAAAGATTCTAAACACCTTGAATCTTCAATTCCCCCCACGAATTGAATCAAAAAGCGCACCTGAAATCTCTCATTGTACTCCAGCATATCCACCTAGAATCCTCAACTCGTCTCCCATTGTATAACCTTTGAATAAAGAAGAGAGAGTCTTCCAAAGAGAGTCCAAGGGATACCCCCGGATCTCGCACACATGTGTTTTCCCCGGTGTTGCCCATCTGAATCATCGCACGCGCTTTATTCTCTTTTGTGAGCTCCCTCAGACCACGCGCCAGTACGTGGCTCGCGAGTTAAAGTATATGTTTTTTTTCGTACCTTCATGTGAAGGATTCGAGGTGTATAAAAATATCCTTATCCCGTGGATCTGTTGTTTGACAGCAGGTAGATGGGAGGATAGATGGTAAGACGATAGTTTCGGGTCAGGGGATCGATACTTCCGTGTTTATATCCTCTTCTGCAATATTATTACTATTTTCTGATTGTTTTTTTTTTTTTCAAGTCTCGACTTACGAAATTTAGCGATGAAATCGGTTCAAATATATTTGAATATAACTGATATATTTAGTATATTTTGATATATTGGATATATTGATATATCAATATTAATATATCAGAATTCTGGTATATCCTGATATATCAGTTATATTGAATATATAAGAATATACCAGAATTCTGATATATGACAGTAATAATGTATAATATACGATATATTGTATAATACATGCTATATCATATATTATACAATATTGATATTAATATATCGAAATATATTCATTAAATTTCATTATCCCAATATAATGTTAAATAATATACTAAAAATGTATTCTTCATAAAAGCCCAAATCGTATCATAAATACTCGTAAATACCTGAAAAAGCGAAATTTCCAAATACCGGAAGGAAATAATCCTCTCTACCGATGATATTATTATTCAATCCCGATGATTTTTGATGTACATGTCCCCAATCGTGACCTCTCCATGCATTCCAAAAGATAAGCGGGGCCACTGGGTCAACCAGTCGAGTGCAACAGCATCTCAAGAGACCCAACAGTCTCACGAGTCAACCCGATTTCCAGTTTACCAATCTCTCAATCAGTGCAAAAGGTCAGAGAGGCTATTTTTGTTGTACTAGACAAAGGATTTGTCATTTCTTCATAAATTCTCCTCTCTTCCTGGCGGTGGGGGATAGTCAGAGGACATTTTTCATTGAAAATTTCCTAATCTACAAAAAAGGTCCTCTGATGTTTCCTCCTAAAGTCCTTCATATCCAAGATAATTATACTATTTGAGAAAAAAATTTACTATTAAATTCAAATATTCCCGCCATTTGATATCGAGCCTGCGCACTTGTTAAAATCGAGGTGAGTCCGTTGTGTTGGCGTTCCACCTTTCGGTCCACCGTGCGGAGAGACCTGGTTTGTTCAGTGGTGGTCAGGTATGATCCTGGACTCGACGTTTTACCAATTCGTGCTGGTGTTTTATATGATAATAAACTGAGAAAACCTTTATTTTTCGTAATAAACATAACGATTATGTGGTAATGGTGAGTGACAGCCCTTTGTTTACCTCAATAAACATCTGTTACGAGTGAATGTACCTCCGAAAACGCATTCTCCTGAGGAAGAGTTTAAAAAAAAAAAATAACATCAGAGGGAATGTACTCGCGATTGCATCTACCACTCTACGGCATAATGTCAAGACTCTCTCCTCCTTCTATTTACCTTTTTGCTTATATCGGTGGACAAATGCCGTTTTACATACGTGAATGCGTGTTTATGATTGTCCCGTGGGCATTATGGTACATACAGTTATGTACATCAGTCTGGTTATATACGATATGTGGACCGATGGTGGCGGGTTGAGTCACGGAGATTGAAGGTTAATGGTGGTATTGTCAAGGGTCGTATATTTACTATGATCGATATATTATTTTGATATCAGTCGATATATCTCGACAATAATCGATTGATCTCGATTATAATCGATATATCTCGATAATAGTCGATTTGTCTCGATTACTATCGATATATCTCAATAGTAATCGATATACCTCGATAATAATCGATATATCTCGATAATTATCGGTTTAAAAAAAAGGAAAATTTTGGCTTGTCAGTAAACAAATGCACATTTACATACATGAATGCGTTATTATGTTAGCATATACTACATACAGTTATATAGATCACAGCCTGATTATATGGATCGAAGGGGGCAGGTTAACTCAGGCCGATTGAAGGTTAATACTCGTAATGTCAAGGGTCGTACATTCACGCTCTCTCGACTGCTTCTAACTCTGCTTCTTACAGATGTGAATTAGATGCACGAGTTGTGAGAAATCGTTGATACTTTCTTAGAAAAGAAGGATATATCTCAGAAAGAACTCCTCTTTCTTAAAAAGAAAAAAAACAGTTATGTATTGACCGTTAATCACTACCGGAACTGATAAACATCAGTTTATCATTCTCATACATTTCCTGTACAAATTACGGTGGTGATGAAAATAGTTGGAAAATTTGAAGGGGCCCCTCTTGTTTGAACGGTATGCACACCTGCTGTAGAACCTGGCCTGGGGTCTGTTACACTGAATACGAAGAATGGACCATTCATACAATAGTGTTAAACATTTTTGTGACGTCAGAGATAATTTTTGAAAAATTCTTGATACTTGTTTACAAGATAATCTACTGAAAAAATGAATACTTCCCAGTGGGATTTGAACTCGTAACCTTCAGATTACTAATTTGGTGTTCTACCAATTTCGCCATTATGCGCTGGGGAAAATATAATAATGATAATTCTCGATATTTGTTTACAAGAAATCCTACTCGGGGACTGCGCTTGCTACTCCCCAGTGCGACTAGTGAAGGGCCTAGGGGCCCTAAGGGCCTGAAATCCTATATTATCTTCATCTTCTGACCTCGAGGCGTCTTATTTTTTAAATTCATACAGAGAAAAGGGACAATTGGGTGCCAGTGACAATGACTAGAACCATCCAATCTCTCTGACCAACAAAAACCCGTTATTCATTGTCAAGTCAACACGTGAGTCCCCTCAACTCGTTAAAGACAATTAAACACAAATGAATGGCTCTCCGGGGTACGTCTCAATTGTCGTGTTACTTTATTATTGTGTTCATCGAGTTGTTGGGTGCGGCTTTACTCCCAATTACGCAAGTCCAGCATTCTTGTCTCCTCCATTATCTAAAAACTTGCACTTTTTAGTCTGAATGAGAGCATTTTTGTCTTCAAAATAACTACTTTTATGGACATTTCTCACGGTTCCAGTTCTGATTGACTGTTTTCATTTATTGAATAGGGAATTTGCATGGAGACCAGTTTCTGTTAAACTTCTCATTTACGCATTATGTCACTTCTGAGACCAATTTTTAAGTTATGACGTCATAAGGTCCCTTGGGTAGCTTCCCATTAGCCGAGGGTGGGGAGTCGTAGTCCTTCATTGGCTGATACATGCCCACAGATTAGGTTAAGTTGGCTCGGTTACGCCCCCAAGAGACTTTGTGACGTCACAAGCGATTTCAGAGAATTTGAAATATGGAAATTTTAAAAATTAACTACTAATTATTAAACAATTTTTTGAACATTTTTAAATGAAAAATTGAAATGAAAAAATTAATAAAAAATCATCCAAGTTTCCTATTATATTACATTGTTTATGAAGGCTCAACCAAGTCCAGCTTCCGATGTGACTAGAAAATAGTGAATGTAACAAAGGGAGACAGGCGGTCATAATGAGTTTAGAACCCCGTGGGAAGTTGAGACATTTCGTTTTCTTCAGTTACTTGTCTTTATTCTCGTAAGAGGTGAAAAAAAAATGAAATTGGTACACGGAGTTCCGGTTTCCACGTAATTTCCATTATATTATTTTTAAGATGTGAATTTATTCCGGTCTCATAACGTGATCCACTGTATCCGGTTTATCGATCCAATCGCAATATCAAAATGCACAACTCAGACTTGTACATCCGGTGTGTGAGCATCGTTAAGATATCCATTTCGTAATAAATAATTTTCTACATTTCCAATTTAATTTGTGATGCAATGCTCATTCGCTTTCTTTTCTTCGTTTATTATTTAATCGGAGAGAAACTGAATCAGTTGATCTCTTACTTCATTTATATATTAATATTTTTGTATATTGTTTTCCGGGGGAGAGTCAGGTTATATCAGATTATATCTTGTATGATATTATTTTTTATATCGTATATTATAATATATTAGTAATGTATAATATATTATAATGTATAATCACAATATATAATATATTGTGATATACTATATAATATTATGATATATTAAATATATTAATTTTGTAGTCAGAATATAGTTAAAAAAAAAAAAAAAAAAGATTGAAAAGGAGAATATCCGCGTACAACTGCCAAAATCATTTGCGCAAACGTCTCGATGGAGTTTGTATCAGGCGAACATAAGCCTTTCCAAAGTTATTCTCACTATACCAATGTAACAAAGTCAGTTGCCTCTCTGACACGAGGAAAGGGGGAAAGCTCGTAATGTGCGCATGTATTTGCGCGTGTCATTCATGCACTACAGCTGCTATTTAAAAGACAATTTGATGCTAGAATGCATTTTATACCATTTCACCAAGAAATTTTTCATTATTTTTAATTCGTTACGTCATCAGGTCAAACAATGACACAACAAAATTCAAGATATATTTTATCTCGCGAGATCTCCGGCATTCACTGCGGTAAGATAAGAATTCTCAGCTCTTTGTTGGCCAAGTTTCAGCTAGAATTGAAAATTTAAAAAAAAAACCCGTTTTGCCCCAGTGATATTTAATTATTCTTTCGATATCGTTGGGTTTGCACAGCGGAAGGAATGATTCCGTTAGTAAAAAAAATATAATCCCCTGAACTCATAATTCTTCTTGACCCGTTATTATCCGCATAGTTACCTCCACCGAAAATAAACAAATGCCGCGATTAAAACCACGTGCCAAGAGCGGAAAGGAAGAATTTAATCTGCAACGTGGAGGATTCACCCTCGAAATTCCTGCAATCGACCGGTTTTCGTCTCTCGTAATTTTTTTTTTGTTTTATTTTCTTAAATCGTAAGAATTTGATTACATTCCGGATTTTACAAAATATCTGTATCGATTGTTTAACTAATCATTTTTAGTGGAGAAGTGGAGGAGTGAACAAGTTGATTTTTTTGGTTGATTTAATACCGATTTTTTTCGATAATAATCAAAATAGTTCGATAGTAATCGATAGATTTTGTGGGGAATCGATTTACCGCAATGATAATCAATATATTTCGATGAAAATCGATATATTCCGATAAAAATGGACTAAAAAAAAAAAATAAAAAAAAAATTCTTCCATTTCTCATACATTCACTCACTAAAAATATCCAAAAATTTTGATTTAGAATCGATGCCGAGCGCAATCCTCGTGCTACAGCACGTCCTAACGGTACCACGTGATTAGCACACTAACCGACATAGAAAAAGTACCTCGGAAGAGAATTTACAAGTGAAATAAATTGCCGGCATTATGTACACATCACACGCCCCCCCCAATTATCAACAATTAAAATAATTCAACCTTAATGACACAAATTTATAAATAATTAAGGATCATTCTTCCGTCTATTTATCATTGACAATTATTGACAATTTCTCTCGTTCCAATGGAATTTACCCATACAATGGTGAGCGTAAGGGGGGGGGGGGGGGGGGTCAAAAATGACTGTTTAATTTAAAAAAAAAAATTCTAGTGAAAATTAATTTTTTAAAAATACCCGTTTTGCCCCAGTAGATTTTTAATTTTTTGAAAATTAATATTTTTCAAAACCCGTTTTGCCCCAGTAGATTTTTTAGATTATATTTTTGAAATTAATGGGACGAATTGAAAAAAAAAAATTTTTTTTTTTCTTTGTGAAAGACTCCGACATTTTCCCTAGAATTATTGGCTCCCTTTTACAAAAATAGATTGTTACATTATTAGATTGACCTTGAGAGCACATATGTCACCTCGATAACACATCCAAGGTGTATTAGATATAGGTATGGCCTGATAACAAGCATCATTTCACAATTGAAAACTAGAAATTCCTGAGATAATTTTTTTTTGTGAATTAGTAATTCCATTATTACCATAACACTTTCGCTCCATATTGGAGAGGACATGAGACATGTACACGTGGAATTATTAAACACCGGTGCTCCAGTGATCGCATTCCATTCGATGCAAAATGACTTTTGTCAGTGATTTAACGGTAAAATGATGATTTAAAATTTTTATTTCCGATTCTTTTGTGAAAATCTCGGAAACTAGAGGGCTTACGACAAAATGTCAAAATACCTTTTTTGTAGAAAATTTAATTTTAAATAAAAAATGTCTTTTGACATTTTCCTCTAAAATCGATAGTTATCGAAATTAATCGATAATTACCAAAACAGTCAAAATTAACTTTTTATAAAAATCAAGATATATCGATAAAAATCGATTCTAGAGAAAAATGTCAAAAAACATTTTTCGTTGAAAATTTTGTCAGCTACAAAAACGATCTTATGACATTTTCTACTAAACCCATTAGTTTCCAAGATATCAACGAAATAGTATATTCTAAATATTTAAAAATGTAAAATTTTCAGTCCAACTCAATGAAATTGTAAAAACGAGAAAGCGTGTCCACTAGAATGTACATATTAGACTCTATATTCAACAAATTAACATTTTCCGGAAGAAAATTGCAATGAATTTTCAACAAAAATAAAAACATTTCCCATTTATTTCTAAATTGAAGTGAAAAATAAAAGAGAAAAAAGCCTTTGTTCTCTAATTTAGACATGATTATCATATCAGCAACTCTTTATCACTGAGTTTCCTGCATTATTCACTATTCACTCCCGGCATAAAATCGTCAAAAGAGTCTTTTCCTCACCTTCTATCGATAGAATAAAAGAAGAAGAAAAAAAAGTCTTGTTTTTTTTTTCTTTGAAGATTCACCATGATAATCTAAATATACATCAACAAAGCCAACACAAGTTTCTATTCCCCCCCGAAAAATAAAGAACACATGTGTGTATTCATTTACATTCTTGCGATATCTACAGTTAACCGAGTGCTTGACAACCACTCCATTCGCTTCTTGTCATCTCTCCACATGCCGCAAAATCATTCAGATGCAAAGATATGTAAATATATGACTTCGGTCATTAGACGTGATCATGAATTTTAGGGACATTTGTTCGAGAAGAGATGACAAAATTCAGGGATTGATAGTTTTTTTATGGATATCTCTGAATCTGATGGAGCTGGAGACATTTTTATAAGGACCTTTTTTGTAGGATTTTATCTATGAGAAGAGAGATAATTATCGTTTTATCTCGAAAATAATTAATTTATGTTGAAATTAATCGATACGTCTCGAGAGGAATCGATTTATATCGAAAATAATAGATTTATCTAGATAACAATCGATGCATCTAGATAACAATCGATTCATCTAGATAATAATCGATTTATCTAGATGACAATCTATTTGGATAGATAATAATCGATTTCTATCGATGGAAATATCGATTCATCTCGATATATTTCGATACATTTCGATAAAAATCGATAAAAATCAAAAAAATTCCTCTTCAAAATTTCCCCAATCTCCATCAGATTTCCAATAAAAAAAACTAAAACCTAAAAGACAATTACTCACAAACCATGAAGCTAAAAATCCTCATCCCTCATTCCATCGATTACTTCTCCTTCTAAACCCTCGACATGACAGTCCGTCAGACCCTGTTTATTTTCCCTCCACACAGTTTCTAAAATAAGACCATTCAATGTAAAAGACGTGTCTCTAAAGCGATAAATATCACGAGGTGATCCGATACAATTTTATCCCCTCATTTTCCCTAGAAATTGTCACGTCATGACGTCATAACGGGTGGGATGTACACATGTACAATTTAACTGTTTTTTTTATGTTTGTTAAAACCGGAAGTAAGAAGGCCCCAACTTGTATTGCGGGTTAACCCCCCTCCCCCTCAACAATTGTAAATAGTGTTTGTGTGGCTTCTTGGGAAAGCCTTCAGTCGTCTCCAGACACTCGTTGCGTTCACAATGCAACTTTCAATGACTCAAGTATGAATTTTTAAGTGCGACGTTTTCTTTTTCTTTCTTTTTTTTTTTTTTATAATGAATTTAATTGAGAGTCGGGATTATCGTGACTGATTATTATCGGAAGGAATACACCGCGACTCGAGATAGCGATTCAGTCGCAGCTGAGACGTGAACTCATCGGTGTCTATTTTTCTTTTTTCGAGAAAAAAAATTTTTTTTATTTTGTAATAAAGAGTTTTTTGTAAATATCTCAAATTCCATTGGAGATAATGGAATTATCTATAGGACCTTTTTTGTAGCTCTAGTTCCGTTCTACAGAAAAGGTCCTTATGAAAAATCCGATGAATCCCGAGATAATCATGAAAAACTGATGTTTACGTTAAAATTTTTAATTTTGGGTTTTTTTGAAAGATGATTTTTGAGGATTATCTCGGAATCTGAGGGAGATAGGAGAATTTTTAAGAGGACCTTTTTTATAGAGAAAAGTGAGATCTATGAAAAATGTTCTTATAAAAATTTCGTCATCTCCATTAGATTCAGAGATATTCACGAAAAAGGATGGATTCGTATTCATTAAGTGAGTGATGTTAATGTGTCTCCAAAAAAAAATTACGTAATCCTATTGCCGTGGAATATGTACTCGTTGAACAAAAGATTTGCTGATTCGCCACCAAAAATAGACTGATAACAGTTCAACGAGTGAACGATTAAAAAAGAAGAAAAAAATGTCTTGTAGAAAAAAAATTGACTCTAAACTCTCGTTCGATTACACAGGGGTAAGCTTATACCAGTATTTTTCGTCATGTATATTATTTTTATATTAATTTTCATGAGCCCGTCGTCTCGTTGTTCAGATCGTAGAGAGACTAGGGTCCAGTCGTCGTCCAGTCACGCCGATAACGTTTATCCCCCCCCCCCCCCCCCCTCCTCGCCGATTTTTTCACTAACAATCTCTCGTGAACAGCTCTCGTGCATCACGATCACAAATAAACAATGATAATGGACGTCATGAATCAACAGTTAGGACACCTAATGCTGTCTAATGCATCAGCGCAATGAGATGAATGAAAAAATAATATCATCTGAGATGATCAGATGATAGGAATCGAGTTATCTCGATGATAATCGATTTATCTAGATATTTGAGTCGATAATTATCGAATTATTTCGAGAATAATTGATTTTTTTTCGATAATAATCGATTTATCTCGAAAAAATAATCGATCTATTTCGATAATAATCGATTTATCTCGATCATAATCGACACATCTCGACATTCATATCGATGATTATCCAATTATCTCGAAATTTCTTTCGATGATTATCGAATTATTTCGACAATAATCGTTTTTTTTTCGAGATTAATTGTTTTTTTCGATATTCATTTCGATAATTATTGACTATCGAAATATCTCGAAAATATAATCGATCTATTTCGATAATAATCGATTTAACTCGAGAAAATAATCGATCTTTCTCGAGAATAATCGATCTATCTCAACGGTTATATCGATAATTATCGATTATCGAAATATCTCGATAATCGATCTCTTTCGATAAAAATCAATTATTCCAGAAAACACCAAAAACACTTTCTCTCCAAAATTCAATTTCCTCCAAGAAATGTCCTCTAACATTTCCTCCCAAAAGCTCTCATTCTCAACATAATTCGATATTCCCCAAAATCTGAAAACTCAACTTGCGCCAAAAATCCTCGTAATTCTACCTGAGTCAAAAAAAAAAAAATTCTCTCTCCCTCGCATTGCCCTTTCTATCCGTCTCTACCGTTCTACATCCTCTTGCTCTTCTCCCCCCCAACCACCCTCCTCCCTCTCCTCTCCCACCATTCTCCCGATAGGTATCACAGGTATAACAGAAGACTGACCAGTACAAATGTGCCCGCCATCGCGAACACTTTGAACACGAGTTTCTCCATAAAATAATAATATCCCCTTTGTTATAAATAATTATAAATAATTTTCATCGTAAAATATTAAAATAAAAAAATTTTTGAAAATTGAATTTTAACATTATTGTGCAATTTTAAAAGGTAAATTAATTGATACAATGAAATTTTTGCTGTTGTCTATATAGAATTGTGTGATTAATTCAATTGTAAATTATGATTCAACGTAATAATCCATCATTACGTGGGCATTGATGCAATGGGATTTAATAGACACGAGGTTACTTCAATTCTTTTGAAATTTTTCGATGTCTTTGGAGGCATGTGCAAGGCGATAATAGACAATGGTGATTCAAAGTGAAGGTGGGGGATTTTCTTTTGCGCAATTCCAGGCGCCTGGCGTCTGGAGAAGTTTTATGGAGGTTTTTGAGATTATTGCGGTGACTTTTTTTTCTTATTTGATCGATATATTGGAATCTGGGGGAGATAGGGGAATTCTCGAAGGGCACCTCTTTTGTAGAGCGGAATGAGAGGTAAAAAAAAGGTCCTAATGAAAATTCCGCTATCTACTCTAGAACTAGAGATATTCATGAAAAAACGAGGGAACTTTTTTTTCTGGTTTGAAAAATTTTGAAAGAAATTACATTTTTCAGTTTTTCATGAATATCTTGATTTATGGGGGATAGGGAAATTTTTAGAGAGACGTTTTTTGTAAAGCAGAATGAGAGGTAGAAAAAAGGTCCTTATAAAAATTTTGCTATCCCCTCTAGAACTTGAGATATTCACCGAAAACTCTTGGGTATGAGAGATAAATCACTGTGACCTTGATTTTCAGAAAATATGATTATTTAAAATCACTCCCACGCGCCTCACGTGTGACCGGTTTTTCCCTATTTTTGTGGGTTATCAGGTTTGACGGATATACAACTGGAAAAATGGAAATAACAAGTTTCAAATGTAATTGTTTCTCTTAAACTAAAAAATCACTAAAATCTCTACTTTCCGTTTTTTTAAAATATCTCGAAATCCACTCAAGATTTCAAAATTTTCATAGAGACCTTTTTTGTCTAAAAAGCAAGAGCTACAAAAAAGGTCCTATCAATAATTCCGATACCTCCATTAGGTCCAGAGATATTCCCAAAAAACCAATTTTAAACAAGAATTGAATGTCACCCCAGTAACTCAGCATTGGCAGAGGGAAAGTCAAATTTTTTTTTTTCATTTTCAAGGTCATCTTTCAACCTTCAAAATAAGACTAATTACACTAAAGTTCCATTGTCCCGTTGTGCCCCACCCCCATTAGAATCTTCTTAGTTCGTTAATGATTTATATCAATTTGAGTTTCTGTCTCAATAAATAAAAATAAATATAAATATGCACATATACATATATGTAAGGGGTATATACAGTGAAAAATACATTACTCAATACCTAGAACAGTTGATGGGAGGGCTTGAGTCTAGTAAAGTCATAAATTTTTCCCCTAAAAATAAAAGACCCAATACCCCCATGAGGTATAGGTATACCCAATGGCAAAATGTGTGAATGCACCTTAAGGCGTCTTGGGGACGAGTTTTTGACTGGCGGTGGGGTATATACAGGCTCCACGAAAACGGGTTCGTGTGAATCACGATGGACTTTTTTTTTTCTTTTTCATTTTTTTTTTTTTAAATCTCGTCCAACGAAAATGAACGAAGGGCACTCGTGAAATCCAACACCCACGACTAAATATGGTCAAAAATATTTTTAGTCTTGTCTCAATTATTGAGAGTATATTTATGGGTGATAATTTGATGGAGATGTAAAATTAGTCGATTTTAATGGTATAAGAAATTAGTTTTTTGGTAATATCTCGGGATCTAGAGGAGATAGGGGAATTTTTGAAAAGACCTTTTTTGTAGAGGAGAATTGGAGCTACAAAAAAGGTCCTTATGGAAATTTCGGTAGCTCCTCTAGATTCGGAGATATCCACCAAAAACTAAAGAAAAGTCCTTTTCCAAGATAACTGAAACAAGAAAAATAGTCCCATCGTTTTTCATAAATATCTCATAATCTAGAGGAGCTAGCGAAATTTTCAAGAGGACCTTTTTTGTAGAGCATAATGAGAGCTACAAAAAAGGTCTTATCAAAAATTCCCCTATCCCCCCTAGATTCCTTAATATCCCCAAAAAACAAAAACCCAAACCCAATTCACCCCATAATAAATCCCCTCAAAATCCAATTAATCAATCAATCAATCAATCAATCAATCAACAGATGGAGACTGAAGTCCGCACCCTCAAACACGAGCTGACCCGTACCCGTGAGGACCTCAAAATGGCCACAAAACGCTGTCACAAGCTCCTCAATGAACTCGACACGCTCACAACAACTCACGAGACCGAGCGAATTCTACGAGACCAGCATCTCTCAAAGATCCTGCGCGCCCTCTTGATCCTCGAGTCACGTCTCCGACAAGAACAAAAATCAATTCGCCACCAATTATGCGAGAAAGACAATGTAATAAAGAATCAACAGCTGGAGATAGCAAAATTGCGTCGATATACTAAAAATTACATAAAAATCAAAAGAGACCAAATGTCTCCAAAAATCGATAATAATTGTCTCTTAAACATGCCCAATGACACCCCTGACCTTGACAATAATCCAAGAATTGATGGTGAAGATCTGTCTCACGATATTCAGAAATTAAAACGTGAAATAATTAAAAAATTTTATGTCCAAGAAAATGGTAATAATGACTATGGAGTGAGGAAAAATGACAGTTTTGGTGGTTCTGATGTCTCCAAAGAGTCTCTAACTAGTACTGATGGTTCAATTGTGACAACAACAACTGATGGATTGACTGATTGTCAGTCTCTGATAAGTACTGAGGGTTTTTGTGAAGGTGATAGCACTGATGTATCACCTGGATCAACTCTGAATAAGAATAATAGGAGAATTGGGTCTGAGATTGATTGTGAGGGTTCCAGGAGTGGTCTGAAGGGTCTCAGAGACAATGATAGACAGCTGGGAGTCTCCAAAGGGCGAGTGGGCGTGGCCAGAACCGAGCCCCTAGAGATTTTTGATAATCTAGGGAATATTGTGAGAAGTGAGAGCAAGGATGATGGTATGGATTGTAATTTTGTGAGTGAGGAGGAGGGAGAGCCGATTTATGTTAATTCTTGGAGTGATAATAATGAGAAGAACTTGAGGGAGAGTGAGACGAGATTTATTGATGATAGTCATAATAATAATCGTGGGTAAGTTGATTTTTTCGGGATTTTCAGGGAATTGTTTGGGAATTTTGGGGTTTCTAGGGGGGATGCAGGGGGTTTAGGGGAAAATGGTAGAGATCTTTTTTGTAGATCGTAATGTGCTCTACAAAAAAGATTCTCTTGAAAATTTTCCTATCTCCCCTAGATTTCGAGATATTTAGGAAAAATGATGAAACATTTTTTTATTGATTGAGTAGTTTTGATAAAAATGATGTTTTTGTGGATATCTTTGAATCTAGGGGAGATAGGGGAATTTTGATAAGGACCTTTTTTTGTAGAACTCGCTCTCCTCTACAAAAAAAGTCTCTAGAAAAATTCCCCTATCTCCCCTAGATTCCGAGATATTAATCAATTTATTTTTCCAGAACGTCAAAAATTACCGAAGAAAAATCTCCAGATGATTCAACTGGAAACTGGTACAGTGATCCAGACGAGGATCGATTGAACGACGATATAATACGTCACAATACCTATCGTCCCAACAGCAATCACAATTCAGTGCTCGAGTGTGTGAATCAAATTCTTTTGCGCGACATGGAAGACGATGAAAATATAATATCAGTATCACGTAAATTTAAACACCGTGGAAGAATTGTGAGCTTTCAAGCGGCTCGTTTATCGGACATTGAGTCCGTTGGTTCGGAAATGGAGCGGAGAAATTCCGAGGAAATTATCCATGATAAAGACATTGATATGGCCAATTATGAGGGTACATATTCAGAGGATGAATATGGAATGAAAATAACAAATTCGGTTATTGATTCGGATAATAATTCAGATCGTGCTGTTCCAATATTAATTATTGAACCAAAAAATGATTTTGAAAATGGTTCAGTTGATGGTTCAAAAAAAATTCCAGTTAATGGTCCAGTAAATTGTCCAGTTAATGGCCCAATAAATTGTCCAGCAGATGGTCCAAAAAATTGTCCAGTAAATGGTCCTCAAAGTGGCCCAGTAAATGGTCTTCAAAATGGTCCAGTAAATGATTCAAAAAATTGTCCAGTTAATCCAGTAAATGATCCAATAAATGGTCTCCAGAATTCTCCAGTAAATGGTCCCCAAAATAATCCAGTAAATGGTCCAGTTGATCCAGCAAATGGTCCTCAAAATGACCCAAAAAATGTCCAAAATAATACAATTCCAAAATCTCCAGATCCCTCCATAAAATCACCCACAACCCTAAAATTCGACAGAATTGAAGAGAAAAAATGTCTCTCAATGTCATCACAAGGCCTGACAATAGCAAAAAATCTCGACTACGAAGACATTGAATCCCTACCCGACATCTTACCACCCCCCAGAACCCCCCCAGCCCTCCCCCCAAAGCCACAATTCATTCACAACACCTTGATCCTCAAAAAAATTCCCTCCCCCTCATTTTTAATCGACGAAACGCGTAAAAAAACACCAAAAACTCCAGATTATGTTAAAAAAATATTTTCAATATCAAAAAATTCGTCAAAACCGACAATTCCTCGGTGTTTAAAATTTGAAAAAATGACAAAAAAAAATAATCCAGATAATGAAAATATTCCGAGGGTTACAAATATTGTGAGACATTTTGAAGAATTTAAAATTGATGATAAAGAGAAAAAAAGGTCTTCCAGTGGTGAAAAAAGGTCTCAAGAAATCATTGATATCAGACAAAATTTTGAAGAATTTAATCTAGATGATTTATCAGATTTATCTGATGATCCTGATAGACACGAGGGTGATGGCTCTGAGAGACTCAGTCATGGAATTATTAATAGACAAGAGAATGATAAGAGTGATGATAATGGTAATTCTAATGGTATTTATGATCATTTTCTTGAAGCAACTGGATTGAGTACTAAAAGTATTTTAACACCATCGAGACTGTTGAGTAATCATAAGAGTATGTTAAAGCCGAAAGATGTCAAGTATAAGAATATGATTAAGGGGGCTGGAGGAATGGAGAAATTTGGGGGTGGGGGTAATCAGACGCAAGTTAGACACTGGACAGGACCTTTTGTGTGATTTTTAAAGAGTGGGTTTGATGGTTTTTAAGGGATATCTGGGGGTCTAGGGGAGATAGGGAAATTTTCGAGGAGATCTTTTTTGTAGAGCGAAATGAGAGCCACAAAAAAGGTCTTTATGATTATTTTGATATCTCCTCTGGATAATGAGATATTTGTGAAAAATTATCGAACCTTTTTTTGGAATTTTGGTGAAAAAGAGATTTTTTTCAGTTTTTGAGGGATATCTGCGAATCTAGGGGGTATATCGAAATTTTTGGGAATATCTTTTTTGTAGATCTCACTTGGAACTGTAAAAAAGGTCTTTATGAAAATTTTGATATCCACTGTAGATTATGGGATATTTTGGATTTTAATAAAAAGGTTTTTCTTCAATTATTGCTAAATATCTTGGAATCTAGGGGAGATAGGGGAATTTTCATAAGGACCTTTTTTGTAGATTTCATTTTTCTCTACAAAATAGGTTCATATAAAAATCACCCTATCTCCCCTAGATTCAAAGTTATCCATCAAAAACTAAAATCCAAGAAAAAAAAAACTGAAAAATTTCCTTTTCATGCAATTTTAGAAACTAATTATTGTAAAAATTCCCAAAAATATTAATTATCTTGCAACTCTCAGTGTATAAAAATAGTATTATAAAATAATAAAGAGATTAAGAGATCTTTATGAAAGTATTTGTAATTAAATAAATTTTGTTTTTTGTCTTTTCTTTCAAATTGTAAATTTTCTACTTCATTTTATCTAAATTTATTCACGTGATGTTTTCTTTTTGTTTACCAACGAAATATTAATCTATGCAATAATATTTAATTTGTTATCTTAGTGTTTAAACAATTAGTACGTATGATACAGTCATAATAAAACACTTAATTAATTTAAAAAAAAAAAAAATACAACCAAACTCTATAAAAATACAATACTCGTTATTGCTTACATCAGCCAATGATTATTAATTTTTCTCGACTGATTTTTAACAATATTAATTAACAAAATCAATATTTAAGTCATTTTATGAATTTAATTATCAAAAATTTCTGTTAACTATCTGTTTATCTCGACAACCGGGGGATCTAGGAGAAAATGTGAAAAGAAATTTTTTGTAGATAATTGAATTCTCCACAAAAAATGTCTTTTGACATTTTTCTATAAAATCGCTCATTATCGAGATAATTCAATTTTTATGAAAAGATATTTTTTTTTTTTCAAATTGAACTAATAATTAATTTTTATGAGATATTAATTGATTAAAAATCAGTCAAGTGTCTCTAGTTTACCCAAATTTAAATACAAAATTCTAATCAGTGCCTAAACAATTCAATAAGTGGCAATTAATGGAAGATATGTGTGACAAATTGAGAAAATTATCATTTTGTTTTCACAAAAACGAGTGGATTATAACTTGATTATAATTAATATGGTACTTCATACAATTCGTTTGGCACGATTATAAATTTTATGATACTCTAGGTCTCTCGTTCAGCACGAAAGTCATAATAATACTGCAATTAAATAAAAAAATATCATTATTCATTCATAAATTAAATTTTTTAAATGTAAATTTTCGAATTATCTCGAGAACAATTCATTTTATAGAAAAATGTCAAGAGACACTTTTCATAAAAAAAAAAAACTAATTCTCTACAAAAAAGGTCTCTTGACATTTTCTACTAAAATGAATTTTTCACGAGATAAACAACAATTTTTGAAAAATTTGAAATTTCAATATTCGTTGAGTGTCCAGTTATCTCGGTTATAATTGAGTTTAGAGAAAAATGTCAGGAGACCTTTTTTGTAGATAATTAAATTCTCTACAAAAAATGTCTTTTGACATTTTTCAAAAAAACCCCTAGTTTCCAAGATAAATGGAAAGTGAATCTCTTACTCACCTCTTTATCTAATTCTCGACGAGTACGTGCTTTGATAATAGGAATTTTCTGTAAAAAATTGATCAATCAGTGTTAATAATCAATTATCAAATTAAATAACACGATACTTACGAATTCAGAGTCACTTTGGAGACTCAGAAGAGGATTGAGAACAAATGGTACACCATCGAGATCAGATGTACCTGGCAATGTGCCATAAATGGTCGCAGCACCACTTTGGGAAGACACTGGTGGTTGTGGTGCTGGTCTAGTGGGTTTTATTCTAGCATTTGGACTGAGTATTTCATAATCACGATCCAATGAATCATCACAATCATTTTTTAATGTTGAAATTTGGACATTTGGATATATTCCATTATTAGGTTTTGGTGAAAATTTTGGCTTTGGCGGTCGTTCTGGTGGTACACGATGAACAACTCCATTCGATAGATTTGGTGATGCATTTTGTAAAACGCTTAATTAATAAAAAATCATTAAAATTAATTAATAATCAATATTTTTCAATTCGAATTTTTTCAATTTTTCTAAATATTCGATTATCTCGAGAATGAGTGATTTTATCAAAAAATGTCAAGAGACATTTTTTATTTAAAATTTAATTATCTAAAAAAAATGTCTCTTGACATTTTTCTCTAAGATCACTTATTACTGAGATAAATGGAAAATAACAAATTTAATAAAACGTAAAATCAATGATTTAATTATTTAATTATCTCGATAACGAGTGGAGTTATCCAAAAATGTAAGAAAACATTTTTTGTAGATAATCAAATTTCCTACAAAAAATGTCTCTTAACATTTTTCTCTAAATCCCCTTGTTTATCAAAATAAAACAAATTTTCGACTTACTTGATATTTTCATAAGACTGTGAGCTTGAATCTCCATTAATTAATTGGCTAGTTTTGTAGCAAATAACAACACCATTTATTTCTCCAGCATATGTAAATCCAGTTGGACCTTTTTTCATTCTACTGCACACGATAATATCAGTAACAGCTGTTGAACAAGAATCTCGGTTTCTCAATTTGTAGCAAACTTGTCGTTTTCTCCATGCTTTTTGGTCTAAATGATAAAATAAATAATTAATTATTATTAATTATTATTTCTACAAAATAAATGATTAATTTTAAACCCATACCCGTGTCAATTGTCTGTGGAATCATGCTGAAACCATCTGGAGGTGTTTCTCTCTCATTGATAACGGTTATTTCTTGTACAACATAATTTGGTACACCCTCGGTCTTTGAATGGCATATATATCTGCCTTTACGTCTTATAAAAAGACCACTTTCACGCCAGAGATCAGCATCTATATCTTGATCATATGTTTTTGATACCTGTAATGATTTTTTTATATGAATAAATGATTTTGTTTTTGTTTTTTGGGGATATCTTTGAATCTAGGGAAAATAACTTTTGATAGGCCTCTTTTTGTAGCTCTCATTCTGCTCTACGAAAAAAGGTTCTCTTTAAAATTCCCCCATCTCCCCTAGATTAAGAGTTATTCATTAAAAATGATCCTCAATCCTAATTGACATTTAATAATTGTGGAAAAAAATTACCTTTCTTCAATGGTTAATAACTCAAAATTGGTAGAGTCAAATTAAACAATTTTTTTTTCATTTTCAAGAAAATTTTTCAAGCTTCAAAGTGAAAAAAAAATCAGGGATATTGTACCTTTCTATCAGGAGATATTGAAGATTCAAAAATATGTATTTTTAAAATTAATTTTTCTACTTACAACAGTGAAATTTGGTGGACATTTTTCAATATCCTCAACAACACTTATTGCCGTTATTGGTCTATCATCGGGTAGTAGAGATGAAAAACCAGATACTGATACCCATTTTTTTGAATTCATCTTCAAAAGTGCCATTTTCCAATCCTAAAAAATCAATAATTCAATTATAACACCCAAGTTTTTCATGAATATCTCCGAATTCAACAGAGCTATCAAATTTTTCAATGGGACCTTTTTTGTAGCTCTCATTTTTCTCTACAAAAAAGGTCACTCTATCAAAATTTCTCAATCTCCCATCAATTCCCAAATAATCCCCAAAAACAAAAAAAGTGAATTCAAAAAAAAATCCAATTTTGTAATGTCACATTTTTCAAAATATCTCAAAATCTAGAGGAGATAGAGGAATTTTAATAAGAACCTTTTTTGTAGAGAATAAAAAGATTTACAAAAAAGGTCCCCTTGAAAATTCCCCCAACTCCCCTAGATTCCGAGATATCCCCTAAAAAAGCAATTTAACACTTTAATGAGCATCTACATGATAGATGGGATCAATGAACCTCACCATGACCCCATCAGACACCTAATAATAAAGAATCACTCGATAAACATCAGAAAACTCCAGAAAATCAATTAAAATCCCAAAACTCCGAAAATTTTGATCAAAAAAAATTTTTTTTAATGCCAAAAAAAATCAAAAAAACTTGAAAATTAGCAAAAAAAAAAAAAAAAAAAAAAAAAAGACAAAACTCCAAATATTCTATTAATAAATAAAATGTCCTCATCACGAGTGATGATGAATTGAATGAAGAAAATTGAGAAAACGTACCTGTTTAGAGTCTTGACATTTCCAATGAAATAAAATAGCTGATTAGAGCCGGTTAATTAACACTTTAACAATTGTAAAACAAAGAAATATATTCACTCGAGTCTTAGGTGCAACTGTTATGCCCTTTTGTTGGTATTAAATCGATTGAATGAGGTTGAAATTGTTGAACAATGAAAACAGTCCAATTTTTATTGAATTTGTACTGTTTGAGGACTTGTAATTGTGTCTTTTGGGTTGTTCATAGTATTGGGTATTTGACAATGATGACATCACCCCTTGGATAGGGTCTAGGGGTGCTCAATCAGGTATTTGTGTTCTGTTTTACCATCCCCCCTCTTCTCATGAAGTATTATGCGGTTATTTCGGTAATGAGAGATTCTAGGGGAAAATGTCAAAAGACATTATTTTTAGAGAATTTGATTCTACACAAAAAATCTCTTTTAACATTTTTTGATTGAGACACTCGCTGTCGAGATAAATTGATAAAAAGGTTTTTTCACTTTTTGACATTTTTTATATTATCTATTATTGAATTATCTCGGTAGTGGAAGGTTCTAGGGGGAAAAGTCAAAAGACATTTTTTGTAGAGAATTGAATTTTCCATAAAAAAGGTCCTTTGATATTTTACCCTAGAACCCCTAGTTCTCGAGATAATTGGAAATTCAAAAAAAAAAAACCTTAACCTTACCAATATAATAAAATACCTGTATTACCGATTGAGTTGAAATATCAATTATCAACAGTGAGTACAGTAGAAACCCGGTAATTTCCAAACCCGAATAATCCCATCTACCCCATCTCCAACCTCAATGAACAATCTCGGGAGCATCTGTCTCGCCTCCAGAGTATCTCATCGAGTGTCTCACAACCCCAATTTCACAATAAAAATCACCATTAACACAATTACAATCTCCAGTATCCAAAAAATTCTCCAAAAAGACCCTCAAACCCCTGGAAAATCAAATAATCCCCCATTGGAGCTGTAAAAATCCCCAAAAGTGTCTCAAAAAATTCCCCTCGACACTCCTCATCATCAACATCACCAAAAATCCCTCCAGTAAATAATCTCCAGTACTCATAAAACATTTATGGAATACCCAGGCTTGTTCAGCTTCAAGGTGAGTCCAGGAATAAATTAAAAAAATAAAAATTTTCTTTTCACAACCTAAAACATCAAATATCGATACAACCATTTTTTCCAGGCAACTTGGAGTTATTGAAAAATGGCGAGACGAAAAAAGTGTGATAATACAGCATCAAAACAAGTTAATCAAGTTGGTGTACGTAAATCAAGTCGTCAAATTGCTAGAAAACAATGTCAAGATGGTAATAAAATTAATGGTGAAATATTACATACTCCAGAGGTGATTAATTCAACCAATAATGTCACTCCAGTGTTACAAAAAACACCGGAAGTTGTTGTTAAACGTAAACGTGGTAGACCACCTAAAAATATTATTAAACAATCTGATAATCCTCCAGAAATAATTAATAATGTTGATAGTGTCTTGAATGATGAATTTAAAAATTCTCCAGTAGAAATTTTTCAAAATTCTCCAGTTAATGATATTAAAAATTTACAAGTGAAATTATTAAAAAATTGTCCAGAAAAAATTCCAGAAAATTCTCCAGCAAATAGTTCTCCAGAAAATTTTCCAGCAATAAATTGTCCAGTAAATTCTCCAGCAAAAAATTGTCCAGTAAATTCTCCAGCAATTATTCCAGAAAATTCTGAAATGATTGTTGAAAATTCACATATAATACCTGGAGAATCATGGACAACTGGAGATATAATAGAGGAGACAATAATATGTGAAACAATGGAAGTTGATACAAATTCTCCAGGTGATAATGAATACACTGAGGATGATTCAAATGTTGTACTGGAACAGGTACTTCTTATGGATGAGCCCAATTACGTGGGTAAAAATGTTGTTTATGTTATACAAAATGAAGATGGTACTGAGTCAATGGTGATGCCAACAACTGATGTATCTGATGTTTATGAAGAGACAAATGAGTACGAAGTTATTGAGCATGGAGTCGAGTGTTTGAGCGTTGATGACTCTGAAAATAGTAAAAATTGTGAAGAAATTATCAATAATGAAATATCCGAAAATACAGAATTCCCTGGAGAACCAACTGAGCCCGATAATTCTGATAAATATCCTGGAGATGCTGGAAAAATGATTCCAGAAGATGCTGGAGTCATTTCTGATGATTTAAATTCATCATCCAATGGTTTATCAAAAATAAAAAATCATCAAACATCCCTGGAGAATTCTCCAGAACTCGATGATTCCAGCTCAACTCCAGATTCTCGTGAATTAACTAGCGAAAATTCAACAATACCACATCATGAAGATTCTGAAGACACTAGTAATCAAGTATTTACCCCATCAACCCTTTCTCCAGCTCCAGAAAGTGTCAAAATTGATGAAGAATCATTAAAAACATCAGAAGATTCACAAACAATCTCTTTCTCCAGTGAAATTGTTACAAAAATATATCCAGAAGATTCAAAATTCTCAAGCAGTAGTGAAAACAGTAATGATACAGTATCATCAAAACCCCTGGAGCCTCCGGGACAATTGGACAACGATAAAAAACCCTTCAGAAGTAGAAGCGGAAGTACAGATACAACAGGATCTGAATCAGGATCAAATTCATCAGCTATACGTCGCAGCAGTAGAATAAGATCCCAAGGATTGATGAAACCTAGATCACGGGGTCGTGGATTAGTAACAAAACCAATATCAGACGTTAACAAAGCCCTCCAGCTGGATAAACAGACTCCAGGTATACGAGACACCCAAGACAGTCAATCCGAGACACAATCAGACAAAGAGAACAATAAACTCATACAATCTGATCAAAATACCTCCATCACCACTCCAGGATATGACTCGGACACCTCAAAACCAGTCAAAGTTAAATCAAGATGGCGAAGATCGAGTGAACTGGAAATGTGTACAAATACATCAAGACTAACATTAAATATTCTATCATCAACAAATGAATGTAATAATCCAACAATACCTGAAAATTCTGTATCAAGTAGTTCAATATCCAGTGAAACAGATTCAATAATTGGTAATAATTCTCCAGTAATGAAAATCCAAACACCCGCGACTGGAGAAACAGACAAAGAGATGGAGGAGAGATTAAGTCAATTTGAAGTTATCCATGAAAATTTGTATCTGACTGAGAGATATACAAATAAAGAGACAAAACGTATGACTTGTGACTGTTTTTTGACTGATGAAGAGTTTGATAGGGGTGAAATGGGTTGCGGTGAGGACTGTTTAAATCGTCTACTGATGATTGAATGCGGTCCACGATGCAATATCAACGAGAGATGTACAAATAAACGTTTTCAAAATTGTGAATATGCCAAATGTGAAGTATTTAGAACGGAAAAAAAAGGTTTTGGTTTGCGTGCTGGACAAGATCTGGAGCCTGGTGATTTTATTATGGAATATGTTGGTGAAGTATTGGATCCAAAGGATTTTAAAAAACGCGCTAAAGATTATTCAAAGGATAAGAATAAACATTATTACTTTATGGCATTGAAATCAGATCAAATTATTGATGCAACGGTCAAAGGAAATATATCAAGATTTATTAATCACAGTTGTGATCCTAATGCTGAAACCCAAAAATGGACAGTTAATGGTGAATTGAGGATTGGTTTCTTCAACACAAGATTCGTTGCAGCGGGGGAAGAAATAACCTTTGACTATCATTTTCAAAGATACGGTAAAGAGGCGCAAAAGTGCTACTGCGAGGCATCATCATGCAGAGGATGGATTGGAGATACTCCGGATGAGGAGAAGGAGAAGAATGACAAGATTCTTGCTAGGGAAGAGAAGCGTGAGCGTGATGACAAGAGTAATAATAGGAAGAAACGTGATGAGGATGAGGATTTAGAGGAGGAGATTGATAAATTGTGTAGCTGTGGATTAAAGAATAGAAGGCATACGTTGACACTGAGTCGTCTGATGGTACGATCACGAGAGATTGATCATAGAACAAGATTACTTAAAGTCTTGCAATCCGGTGTTGAAGCGTGCAGAAGATTATTCCTTGATTATCACGGTTTGCGGCTCATCTGGAGCTACATGATGGATATAACTGGAGTCCAGGGGGAAGAATCTAAAGTATTTAAACTGGAATTGCTTAAGACCCTCAATACCCTACCTATACCCAATAAAACAATGCTAATGGACAGTAAAGTACTAGCTGTTGTTGATAATTGGTCAAAGCAAGAGTCATCATCACCGGATGATGAAGACAGTAATGATAAGATTGATGCGGATAAGTCCATTTTGAAGGAGAAAACTTCACCAATTGATGATACATCTGACGGTTTAATTGATTCAGAGAGTAGTAAAATTATACAAGATATATCATTAGAATTGCTTGGAAAATGGAGTTCCCTTAAGGAAGTATTTAGAATACCAAAGAAGGAGAGGATTGAGCAGATGAAGGAGCACGAGCGTGAAGCTGATATTGGTTATAATGAAGATTCTGAGAAAGAGGATAGAGGTATCTCTGGTTATGAGAGACACAGATCGTCATACGATAGACGTATTGACAGACGAAGAGGACGAGACAGTCCTGATAATGAATCATACAGGATTAAGGACAAAGAGAGATGCAATTTGGTGGCTGTAAGGAGATTGTCAAAGTACGAGAGAAGACAGCTATTTGCTATGAGAGTTGCTAAAGAAGAGGAGGAGAGGGTGAGGAGACAGCAGCATGATGCTTATCAGATTCATGAGTCAAAATGTCTAGCACTTGGATTGGATCCAATGGCAACACCAATGTTTGATCCACAAAATGGTTATCCGATGTTCTTTAATCCTAATATTGCACAGTGGCAGAGTTATCCGATGCATGATGATGGACATAATTCAGTGTTTATTGGACACAGTCCGCATCAAATTGTCACACCTATGCAAGCAGGTATTTATTTATTTATTTTATTAAAAACCCAACAGTCAAGGCCAATTAGAGGGTCAAATAAAAAGAAAAATTAGATATTGTTTGTACATGAACCGGCAACAGTTGCCGAGTGATTAAGGCCGAGTTTGAATCCGGCTCAGAGCGATTTTTTAATTCACTCGGAAACTGTTGAACGGGAATCTAGACGCCGAGAATCATCATCGAAAAGTAATAGGAATGATAAACGTCTCTCCGATGATGAAGCTCGGTCGATGGACGGTGTGAAGTTCTAACCAGACAAAGTCTTGAGGATACGTAAAAAGCCGAATAGGCTATATGTGGAAAAAAAAACAATAATGATATCGTTTGTACATGGCGAACAGTAGATATTTTTACAGAAATGAGGACTTACATACTGATCAGTCGTTAATGCTACAAAAGTACATATCGTGTGACTAAAATCAAAAGGTCATATATACCAAAAAGACTCTTTTCTGCCCGAAGGTCGTATCTTCCAGCACATAAGACCTTTTGGTATTACTAAACCGAAAAATGAAAATCATTCATCTAAAACGAAAAGGTCATATCTGCAATCTTTGATAAATATGTCTCTGAGTAATTGTATGTAAGATTGTGAAGAAGTAGTGATGGAGATATGACCTTATGGTGTTAGGAAAGAAGAAAAAGTATCATTTTGGCATATATCACCTTTTGGTTTTAGTCACACGATATATTTACCTATTCGTTTTAGGTATTACACCAGATATATCACCAACTGTTTATGGGATTAATCAGGGGATTACTTGTGGATCGTATGATGTTAATCAGGTGTCGTTTGAAGGAAATGTTGTTGGTGATGTGCAGAATTGTGCAACACCGGTTTTTGTTGATAATAGTGGTGATATTGGTGGAGATGTTGGGGAGGCTAATGATGATAATAATGATGATGATGAGGATTTACGTGTGGATATACCACCGATTGATTTGCCGCCTAAATGGAAGTGTGCGAAGGATTCTAGGGGACGATATTATTATTATCATGTTAAGGAGAGGATTTCGCAGTGGTTACCACCACCACCAACTCATATTGGGGTGCAAGCCGAGTCGTCGTCCAGTGAGGAGTCGAGTGAGGTGACTAGCGAGGAGGAAGAAGAGGAGGAGGAGGAGGAGGAGGAGGAGGAGGAGGAGGAAGAGGGGATGGGGGATGATGGGGTTGAGGAGGTGGAGAAGAGTAGAAGTAACAGGGATCCAAGGACTGCTGGTAGATTACCTGATGCCAAGAGGAGGAGGGATGGACTTGTTCAGGAGAGAATTATTAGTGTGAGTTTTCTTAGTTTTTTGGGGTTATCGGGGAATCTAGGGGGGGAGGGGGATAGGGGAATTTTTTGTGAGGACCTTTTTTGTAGGGGAGGGTGAGATATTCAAAAAAGGTCTTATGGAATATTTTGATATCTCCTTTAGATTCTGAGATATTCATCAAAAAAAATTTTAATAAATTTCTTTTTCTTATTTTCCAGCCAAGAAGAGAGGAGAATCGTGTCAATCATAAAAAATATAAAGACATAAAAGACAAATTGAAACGTCACAAGGAAAAGGGAAAAGTTAAGGAGCATCTGGAAAAATTGAGAAAGCAGAGAAGAGCGAATAAAGCTAAATCACAAGCTAAACATACTGCTAATAAATTACAAGCTATTGCACAGTCAAATGAACTCACTGCTGAGAGAAAGATTAAAGACAGTTTCAGGGTGAATATGGCGACTGTTATGGTTAAATTCTTAAATCCATACAGACAAAATGACTGTAAACAGGGGAGAATAACGAATACCGAGGATTTTAAATACTTGGCAAGAAAGGTAAATTTTTTTTTCAATAAATTTACCTTAAATATCGAATTATCTTGAGAATGATTGGCTGTAGAGAAAAATGTCAAAAGACACTTTTTGTAGAAAATTTAATTATCTACAAAAAAGGTCTTTAGACAATTTTCTCTAGAATCAATTGTTTATGAGATAATCAACAATTCGTTTTATTCAACTTTAAAAATTTGAATTCTTTTTTTTTTTTTTTAATTGTTTAATTATCTCGGTTATTAGTGATTTTAGGGAAAAATGTCAAGAGACACTTTTTGTGGAAAATTTAATTATCTACAAAAAAAGTCTTTTGACATTTTTCCCTAAAATCAATATTTATCGAGATAAACACAAAATTAATAAAAAAAATTATATTTTCTAGCTCACACATTTTGTCATGGCCAAGGAGCTCAAACACTGCAAAAGTGTTGATGAATTGCAGTGCAATGAGAATGTTAAACACAAAGCTAAAGATTTTGTGCGTAAATACATGAATAAATTTGGCCCTATTTATCAAAGATCGTCGGACGATGACTGAGAAAATTAAACTGTTTATTAGTGAAAGTGAAAATGATTATAATTTGGCATGAATTGAGAATAATGTAAAGAATTTTTTATGTAGATAAATTATCATTCGACTTTTAAAGATAATTTATATTTTTTCAAACGTGATAATCTCTCAAATTTTAATTATTTATAAGAAAAATGTATTTTTCTTCAATTTTTCTCCCCTTTTTTTATGTTTTCCCACTGTTTTTTTTTGTACAAAAATGGCCAATTCACCAGATGTTGATGATTTTTTTTTTAATTATACTGTTTTTCATTGCATTATTATTTTCAATTATCGAGGACTTTTGCTCACGAATCAACCACTGAATATTCCGTGAACATAATTAGGTTATATTCGGGTTTAATATTCTTGTTAATTATTAAGACTTGACAATTTATTGTGCTATTTGCAGATAATGTAAATACAGTCTAATACAGCCAGGTTTACACAAAAAATTGGTGATTAATTATTATTATTTTTTGTCAATTGTTGATTTATCTTGAGAATGCGTGGGTTTATGAGAAAATGTCTCCTGTCATTTTTCTCTAAAATAAACCATTATTGAGATAATTGGAGATAAACCGTTGGGACAGACGAATCAATATTGGAGAGGGTTGTCTGTTTATTCTTCTTTGAAAATCACTGGAGACGATTTTGATGGAGTGAATAAATAAATAAACGAGTTGGAATGACTCACCGGGGGTTGGATGAAAACAACAGCTACATTTTTACCACTCGAAGGGGCCCACCTGTAACAGATACAAAATTAATGAGATTAATAATGGCTTGGAATTGTTATTAGCCTCTCTCGACAGAAGGCTACAATCACCAATGAATAACAAGAGAGAAATAATGATCTACCTCAGTTGTAATCCATGGAAATTCAATTTCCTCAAATGCACTCGCACTCACTAAACAAATCAACTAAATGATAATTGACACTGGAAACACTCTAGACACATATTCCAAATAAACCCTATTTAAAGACTAGAATAGACACTCGAGAGACACAACAAACAACTGTTTATAACCAAACAAAGGCTTCTGGCTACTCATATTTCGGTACGACTATTTACACCAGACACGGTTCACGGACTATGCATGGACTATATGATCCGTGTCTGTATCCGTGTCCCGTGGATATATTTTAACATTGAAAGCATGGACCCGTGTCTGGTGTAAATAGTCACTTCGCTCATATTTAGTCTCTTGTGTGCCTAGTCACACTTTAAAAAAATGTCAAATTGTTCAGTGTAACTCATCAACTCGATAAATATCTTCATCACACCCCGAAATCACCACTGAATGCTCCAAATGAGCCCTTTACTCGGGGCATTCTTAGTGGTTCGAACCACAAAACCACCAATCGTCATTGACAACAGTCGACGCTCGTTATTCCCACCTTTTCCGCACCATAATCACGATCATAACCCTCTCCGTCCCTCTCTCACGTTGAGATGCCTAGGCCACAATGGCGTTGCCTCGGTACCTCTCCCTACCCCACACCTGCGCTCCCCACCCCTGCGCCTGCGTACACACCTTCTCCTCAATACGCATGCGCGCACCCAAAAATTATTTTCCTCTCTCTCTCCATTTTCATAAATATCTCATCACCAAGTGGTTTTACAATAAAATATCAAGAGACCTTTTTTCAATAAAATTAAATTCCCCACAAAAAATGTCTTCTGACATTTTCCCCAAAAACCCCTCATTCTCAAGATAAACAACATCCACAAAATCATATTTCCATAATTATCAAAAAAATAACAATTTTATTCAATTTTCATCTATTTTCCAGTGAAAAAAATACAATAAACATTTAACAACATTGAATAAACAATATTAAATAAAATAATCAACCCAATGACACTGAATAAATCCTCATATCCCTAGAATACAATTCTCTCCCACAACTCAAACAATCAAAACTCTCGTCAACTTTAAAATTACCACTCATACAGTAATAACAATAAATATGATTACATCCTGCATAATGGGGCAATACGGGTGTCTCATTGCAATAAGGGCATAAAGTACGACTAGTCATAATCGGAATAACTTCATTTTTCCCATTATTCCAATTTTTATTACCAAATTTCGATATAAAAAATCGTTTTAAATACTGAAAATTAATCATAGGCAAACCTGTCGTAAATAATTCCATTAATCCATGCCAAAGGAGTTCTCTAGTCATGTAAGAATATCCAATTGTTCTTGGTCTGACACTAGCAATATTTCTACTAGAAATACCCAATAATCTCTCTAAAATCGTCGGTTGTGTTCCTCGATTTAAGAAAATTAATAAATTTATAAAATTCATTAAATAAATTATATCAATTATTTTAATTAAATATTTTTCAAATTTTTTATCACTCTGAGTGACTGAAATTCTATTAATATCTGTGTATTTTTCCTCGAGGTATTTTGGAACAACTGAGAGAATTAAAATGAGAATTGATTTTTTTTTTGATAAATTTATGTAAATTAAATTTAATAATTTTTGACCAAATGTTGATTTTCCAGTTGCCAAGGAGAAAATCCAGATGAGAGAGCGAATAATTGCGTTTATCTCTGGTGTCCATTTATCGGTTACTCCAGGTGTGAATAATAGAGATATTTGTTGGGTTTTTGTGATGAATATTCGGTGAATTTCTTGGTCCAATTCTAGGGCATCCAGTTGATTTATTCGTGATACGTAGGCTGAACTCATTGTTTTTTTTTTGTTTCTGGTGACTGAAACAATTTTGAGAGGGGGATAATTATTGGTTTTTTTTTTTTATAATTGATTTTTCAGGGAATTTTGATGTTTATTAAAAAAAGCTTGAGATTAGTGTGGGATTATCATGGTAATGAGGGGTTTTAGGAGAAAATGTCAAAAGACCTTTTTTGTAGAGAATTTTATTATCTAAAAAAAAGGTCTTTTGACATTTTTCTGTAAAATTGATGGTTTTCGAAATAAACATGTAATTTTTAAAAATGTTAAAATTGAATAAATTTGAAAGATTTTTAGAAACATGCAATTATGTCAATTTTGAGTGGTTTTAAAGGAAAATGTCAAGAGACATTTTTTTGTAGAGAATTTTGCAATCAACAAAAAATGTATCTTGACATTTTCCCCTAGAATCCCTTATTCTCAAGATATCCCCAAAAATCTCAGATAACCTCAAAAAACCCAAAACCAAAATACCAAAAATACCCAATAATAATAACTCATATTTATCATCAAATAACAAATTACCTGCAAAACTCATGTATTAAAACACCCCTAAACACCTCAAAAACCCCCAACAAACAATTTTAAACAAAAAAAAATTATAACTACTCTCAACAAATTCTTCAATTACAATTAATCAATCCAAATTATCTCAAATAAATCAAAATAATTCCACAACTGATGTTTCCAAAAATAAAATACTCAAATCCAATCAAAGATGGCGCCTGCCTGGAGAGTCCCCTCTGGAACCAACTGGAAGTCACAAGTGGCGCCAGAAATGAAAAATAAATAAAAAAACGACAAAAAAATAATTTCCATGAAAATTCACCCAAATGTCGGCAAGTGGTGGGGGAAAAATGAAGGGTGGGGGAGGGGTTGACTCCCCATTGTACCCCAGAGTGACCGGAATCCATGTTGCCCGCGGTCCGGCTGGTGTTTATGACGTCATCGAGTGCTAAGTGCAAAGTGAATATTTGTGTTTAATTTTAATTCAACAAAAAAAAAAAAAACTCTAATTTTCAATAAATCACGTACAATTGCAATAAAATTGTGTTATTTTATCACGTGATTGGAGTGATGAATTTATTGATTGTTAATATTATTTGCAATTTTTTGACAATTTAAAAGTGAATTAATTTTTTTTTTATTTTTTTGGAGTTGAATTGAATAAATAATTTTTTTGAGGAGGGAAGAAGGCACTTTGGGTGAGTGTTTTATCAAATAATTATGTAATGGGATTTTTTTGGGGGATTTTGGGATTTTTAGTTTTTGAGAAAATTGGTTTTCATGGGGAATTGTGGGGAAGGGGGGAACGGGGTGGGTTTTGGAGAGGGTGGGCCATTGATCTGACAGGGTGACAGGTTAACCTCCAATCAACATGATCAGTGATGGTGGTGATGAGGATTTAGGAAATTGTTGAGTTTCTTTTGTTTTTTTTTTCAAGGTTTTTATTTTTATTTATTATATTTTATTTCCATTTTTTTCAGGTTTTACAATGATGGTTGTGGTGAGTTTATGGGGGTGAAGGAGTGGGGGATATTTTTGGATTTAAAAACGATTTTTTTGGTGAATATTTGAGGTTAGAATGATGTTATTGCATTTTTTCGAGTTTTTGTGACAGTTTTTTTAAGGATATCTCGGGATCTAATGGAGATGGGGGAATATTCATAAGGACCTTTTTTGTAGGTCTCATTATTCTCTACAAAAAAGGTCCTGACAATAATTTTGATATTTCCTTTGGATTCTGAGATATTTCCGAAAAACACTTGAATTATTCCAAAATTTCGGTTTTCTATAGATATCTCAAAAACTAATGGAGCTATCAAAATATTCATGAGGACCTTTTTTGTAACTCTACTTCCGGACTACAAAATAGGTCTCTATAAAAATTTCTACATCTCCTTCAGAGACAGAGATATTAGTAAAAAAGGTCTCAAAGTTGAGTAGATTAATCAAATAATCAATTAAATCTCATTTTGAAATCTTCTTTCATGAATATCTCAAAATCTAAGAAAGATATCAAAATGTTCCAAAAGACCTTTTTTGTAGCTCTCACTCACCTCTAAAAAAAAGGTTTCTACTAAAATATTGATATCACCTTTAGATTCCAAGATATCCATTAAAAACAAGTCTAATAATTTTTTTAAAATCATTATCCAAGTTAAAGTCAGGGATTTTATGTGCATACCCATGTTCTAGAATAGAATCCATTCGAATTGTCAGACGAGAGGCATCAAATGCCGGAATGAATTCCGGTGTCTATCGATTTTTACAAGTTTCTCTGCACGTGTCACCACGTGCAAAATTTAGAGCAGTGTAACAAGAATTTTCCCATTATCATCAATTTTTCATAACAAAAATAAAAAAAAATACTTTATCCATTCCTCTCATCAATTCCGTTCCCAATTGATGAACTATTCGAGCCCAATTCAATAATTTTGATTTTTCAAAAATTTAAGATTTTCAAGTGATGAAAAAAAAAAATTCTCAAAAATCAATTTTTTTATGGAAATCAATTGTTTTTAAATTTTTTTTGCAATATTCGTAAACTCTCTGGTTCCGTTCAATTGTATAGAAGAATTGTATGTATGCGCTTGCGCTTGAAAATAAAAAGAATAATACAATCCCCTTGACAGTTTCGACCTCAATTTACGAGGCAACCACCGAGGGCCTGCGGTATCAACGAAAATAGCGAGGATTCAGGGGGTGTATTGTATCCATCAATTCCTGACTTATTCTGTATATCCACTTGAACATAACTTCTCGGTATGAATGAGTATTTGATGGATGAAAATCGAATTTATTGAAATTAATTTTCATTCTATTTTAAAAGATATTAGTTTTTTGATGAATATCTCGGAATCTAGGGGGGATTAAAAAATTTTGATGAAGACCTTCTTTGTAGAGCGTAATTGGAGCTACAAAAAAGGTTCTTATGAATATTTTGATGGCTCTATTAGTTTTCGAGATATCCAAAGAAAACTGAAATTTGAGAATAATTCAAGTGTTTTTTGGAAATATCTTAGAATCCAAAAGAGATATCGAAATCATTGTTGAGATCTTTTTTGTAGAGAATAATGAGAGCTATAAAAAAGGTCCGTATGATAATTACGTTAATTTGATTGTATTTCGAGATATTGATAAAAAACTGAATTTTTAGGCAATTTTGATGGATTTAAAGTAGAGTTCAGATGGCAATTGATTTGCTATTGAATTGGATGATTCGGTTCTTCTGAATTAGGGGTTTTTGGGTTCATATATATTCAAAGCATGTACCAACTCATTTTCACATCGACCTGGATCAATTTCGATGATTTATGATCATCTGATCAAATCTTCAAAAAACGAAGGGTTTTCCTTCGATGAGAATATCTCTAAATCTAATGAAGATATCGATATTTTTATAAGAACCTTTTTTGTAGCTCTCATTTCACTCTATAAAAAAGATTTTCACAAAAATTTTGCTATTTCCCCTAGATCTCGAAATCTTCTCTTCGTCACAAACATAGCCTAAACTAACGACTTAACATCTTTGATGAACTTGACATCAATTTGAATCAAAAAAATTACCCAATTCGTTGGATTATACACCCAAAAAAAAAAACGTTCTGATTCAAGTCGATAATCTACCTGAATCAAGTCGTATGAAGTACCTGATTCAAGTAGAAATCTATCTGATTTGCGTCGCTAATCAACCTAATTTTTTTTTCCGTCTTGATTCAGGTCGGTAAATCGACCTGAATCAAGTCGAAAATCTCCCTGATTCAGGTAGAAATTCGTCAGGTAGAAAATTCTACCTGAATCAGAACGGTTTTTTTTTTGGGTGTAATACCCAATGTTACAAAAGGTTTCAAAATAACTGAACACAAGTCAAATTAAGTTGTACCCTCAGGGTATAACCACGAGTACAACATATACATATACATACATTAGACCTAGAAGTCGAGGTATAGTGATTCGTTGGCGCGAGGCGTGGCGGAGTATTGATCGTACCCCTCGGTTGGGCCGCATTCCTCCTCTCTTGAGCCACCCCCTCTCAACCCCCTCATGAGCATCGTTTGTGTGTGTACGTCATTGCTCGTCCGGCTCGGCAATGTTCTTTTCCACAAACCTGCGAATACCCGATCCATCCAGACGAGAGAACCCTTTTGCTTGTCCTTGCGGTCTACTTCGTCCTTAATCATGTTTGTAGATGGAGGAGGGGGGAGGGGGAGGGAAATGGGTAATGTCTACATGTTGACTATGTTCTAGGTTTTAGATGGTTTTGGGCATGATGGGGAAGGTAGATGAGGGAATGAACATTCCAAAATTGAGGATTATTGATGTCTGTTAGAATTAGTTTAATTGTGAGATTTGTTTTTAGGGGATATCTAGGAATGTAGGGGAGATGGGTGTTTTTTTATGACGACCTTTTTTGTAGCCCTCAACCTCCCTTAGAAAAAAGGTCCTTATGAAACTTTGATATCTCCCCTAGATTCAAAGAGAATCAACAAAAACTAGATTCAACTTGTGGTTTCATCATTTTTATTCAAAATCGATTTGTTTTTGGGGAGTATGTAGGAATCCAGGGGAGATGAGGGGTTTCTCATGAGGACCTCTTTTTTAGGGGAGAGTGAGAGCTACAAAAAATGTCCTCTTCAAAATTGCGCTATCTCGATTAGATTCAGAGTCATTCATAAAACTTTACATGATCAAGAACATATAAAAAACACCCTTCTCCCAATTAACAAGTCTCACTCAATCAATTATCACGTATTTGTCACAAAATCGTGAAAGAGAAACACAATTTTTGAAGATTAAAAGAAAAAAAATACCCTTCGACTCATCATTATACGAGTTCAGAATAAAAATGCCATTATACAGACCCTTTTATCTTCCCACGATCCGTTTTTTTTGCCCCTCGGAAATGCTGACTGCTATGTAATTACTCCAAATGCCTTTCTTCACTTTTTTCAACGTTTTCACAAAACAAGGAAGTTCAAAGTTCTTTTTCTTAAGGATAAAAGAGTCTTCATTAAGAAAAAAATCTTTTTTTTTTTGGTAAAAAAGAGGAGAATTAATAAATACACAAATAGATGAGACTAGGACAGTAGTCGACGCTAGGAATCTGTTCGATGTTTGATCAACTAAGAAGAAATGTTGAAATTTTGAAAATTTTCAAGAAATCAATTTTTGTCAATTTCCTCGAAAACTAATGAAGATAGCAACTTCTAGTCTTTTGCAATTGATTTCTGAGACGATTTGACCTTTGGGCGGTTTGCAACCAGGAACATGCTTTCCGATGATTTGTTCAAAGCAAAATGCTCCAACTACAAAATAACATGCTCGTAGTTATGGAAATCATTGATTGATCCATCGACCAATTGGAAGGCGAATAGAAACTTGATAATTAATACAATCAATCATTGTCAATCAACTTTATGATAAAGGATTAATGCGATAAAAGATGAATTTGAGGATTTTTTTTTTTTTAATTATTAAGAGGCCTCGGGAGTATAAAAAAATTACTGAAATCCGGGGAAAACTTTGCTCCACGAATTCTCCGCCAAGAGAGCATGGAAAATTATGAAAGATAATTTAAAAAATTTGTTCATTTTTTACATACAGGATGTAAGGAGATGATAATGCCCGGAAGAGGATAAATAATTTTTTTTAAAGATTAAACGTGCGAGGTGGTTGACAAGTCCTCGGGCCGCCATTTTGGAGTGAAGAGAAGGGGTATCCAAGCAAGATGGCGGTACGAGGACCTTTCCACCAGCTCGTAAGTTTAAATATTAAAAAAAATTACTTTTCCTCTTCCGGGCGTGCTCATCTCGTTACATCCTGTGAGTAAAAAATGAACCGATTTTTTAAATCATGTTTCATAATTTTTCATGCTCTCTTGGCGGAGAATTTGTGGAGCAAAGTTTTCCCCGCATTTCAGTAGTTTTTTTTTTAATCCCGAGGCCTCTTAATATTCATAAAAGGGCAGTGATAAGTTGAGGTTATGTAATAGCTGTTTGTACAAATTACTACAATTTTTGATGGATATCTTCGAACCTATGGGAGATGGAGATATTTTCATGAGAACCTTTTTTGTAGCTCTCATTCTACTCTATAGACGAGTAGTGTGGGTGTGACCCCTTACTGGTCGAACCAATAAGTTCCCAACCAATGCCCTTTTCAGTTGAAATTCGAAACGAAATAAAAAAAAGCTTCGGAAATTTCATTTTTAAATAACTAAACAACTGTTGAGACTATTTTGTTCTCGATTCAGTCAGATTTAGTCTACATAAAGACGCATCGATTGCATGCAGAAAATTCCAAATTGCATTATTTATGCAGAAGAAAAAGAGGAATTTGTCGAAAAAGCCTCATTTTCGATGTTTTTGCTTCCGGACGAGGAAGCTATGTAATCGACCATTTTTGACATCGTCCAATTTTGCCTGGAAATGATGTAGAATGTCATGAAACGTAAATATATGATGTTTTTAGAAAATGTCTGTGTGTATGTATGTATGTGTGTGTGTATGTGCGGAAAAAATTTCACAATTCTCTCAATAACTGCCCAAATAATAATGAAGAAAGTCTGAAATTTTGAAAGATAATAGATATTAATAAAATACAATTGTGTGCAAAATTTCAACTTGATCGACTCAGCGGTTCCTGAGATATAGCGATTCCTCGAAAATCGTTTTTGTCGAATATCTCAAAAACTATTCAACCGATCAAAATTTTTTTTCCGTCAAAATATTCCTGACTATTATATCTATCGATTTCAACCGAAATATTTCCATCGACCACGGAACAATGAGACAGTTATGGCCGTTTTTCTTTTTCATGCTGGAATTGGTGTGACCACGATAACTAGAGAAATAATAGAGATAGAAAGTTGAAATTTGGTACGATTCTAGCTTTCATGAAACTTAAGGTTGGGATTGGCGCAATCGAACCATTACTTCCGGAGATATTCAACTGAGTGTGTAAAACTATTTTTTTCAATATCTCAAAATCTACTGAACCGATTTGGATTTTTTTTTTTTCAAAATGTTCGCCATGATGGCTCTTATCTAGCACAATCAAAATATATATATCCTCCGATTGAAAGTTTTCGAGATATAGCAGTTTTTCCATTTTCATTCTCGAAACTCGCTCATACAGACTATAATTCGACTAGAAGTTGGAGTGAGAAGCTGAAATTTTGACTAGTACTTGATATTGTTGAGTTAGACTTCTGTGTAAAATTTGAGATCAATATGTTTATTAGTTCGTGAGATACAGACAATCAACTATTTCTTTCTCATTTTTTTCTGCTTCAAATAGGATGAAGTTTGGGGTTGAGCGCAAAATTTCAGAACAGAATGAATTACAAATCCATCCGGAAGCTTATCACCAATAGAATTGGTAGAAAAAAAAGGAGAAACATATTATAACAATTATAATAATAGAATAATAAATTGGACTTAATAATACATAACGCATTCCATCCAATGCTTAACACCAGCCGCATGGGAGTGATGGCCTACTTGTTTCGCATATTTTTTGCAAATAACTAAAAAACCGCTGAGGCGATCTTCTTCAAAAACTAATCAGTTCTAAGTTACATGAAGATGCATTGATTGAAAAAGAAAAAAATCAAATTGCACCATTCGTTCAAGAGAAATCGGGTCCCAAAAAATGTTAGCGTCACATACATTCGCGCACATACACACACACACACACACACACACACACACACACACATACATATGGACATGCGTCCAAAAACATCATAGAAAGATTCGAGGAGTCATGAAACGTGGAGATATCATAAAATTTCCACTTTCGATTTTCGGGGTCACTACAATAACTTCCACCCTTCGGGTCGGGAAGTTAAAAAGTTCTCTATGAAAACTTCGCAATTTCCATTAGATTTTGAGATATTTATCGAAAACTAACGCCAGGATGAAATATAAATAAATTGATTGAAGTCTATAATTTATTCTAAATTGACAATAAAAAATCGATGGAGGAGTGAATTAAAGAATTGAGGAAAATTGAGATAAAGAGGATTAAAACCTAGAGCAAGTTGTACGGATCAACGGATAGAGAAGTTGTCTAACGAGTCGTGAAAGCTCCCGTTTAATTAGAGAAGATCCGAGGAACGGACGGACGTCGCATCTGAGATTTCCCCAGTGGGAGAAATGTTTTCTACACTCTAGTGGGTAACAACTCTGTACCCTCTCCGTGCTGTTCACAAAGATCTAGTATTTATTAACCCCTCGATACGTGTGATTCTCTTTGAATTACGTATTTGATATTTTTTTTAACTTCCCGACCCAAAGGGTGGAAGTTATTGTAATGACCCCGAAAATCAAAAGTGGAAATTTTATGATATTTCCACGTTTCATGACTCCTCGAATCTTTCTATGATGTTTTTGGACGCATGTCCGCCTGTGTGTGTGTCCGTCCGCCTCTCTCTATGTGTGTGTGTGTGTGTGTCCGTCTCTCTCTCTCTCTCTCTCTCTCTCTCTCTCTCTCTCTCTCTCTCTCTCTCTCTCTCTCTCTCTCTCTCTCTCTCTCTCTCTCTCTCTCTGTGTGTGTGTGTGTGTGTGTGTGTGTGTGTGTGTGTGTGTGTGTGTGTGTGTGTGTGTGTGTGTGTGTGTGTGTGTGTGTGTGTGTGTGTGTGTGTGTGTGTGTGTGTGTGTGTGTGTGTGTGTGTGTGTGTGTGTGTGTGTGTGTGTGTGTGTGTGTGTGTGTGTGTGTGTGTGTGTGTGTGTGTGTGTGTGTGTGTGTGTGTGTGTGTGAATACTCAGAACTGATTAGTTTTTGAAGAAGATCGCCTCAGCGGTTTTTTTTTAGTTATTTGCGAAAAATATGCGAAAAAACGTCGAAAATGAGGTTTTTTCGACAAAGTCCTCTTTTTCTTCTGAATAAATGATGCGATTTGGAATTTACTGCATGCAATCGATGCGTCTTTGTGTAGACTAAATCTGACTGAATCGAGAAATAAAGGTTTCAGAGGGAAATGTTAAGAGACATTTTTTGTAGGAAATTTTGTCAGCTACAAAAAATGTATTTTGACATTTTATCGTAGAATCTATTGTTTACGAGATAAATGAAGAATTGATCATAATGAAATTGATTGAGTAGAGATTTGTCTATTATTTGACGATCATCGACATGATCGATCACAATTAGGGGGTATACGTGACAGAGTGCGCACTGTTATTTATGAATTCTCCAATTAATGTCAGGAAAAAAAAATAGGGAGAGATTTTTCATGAATAGAAAAAAGGATTTTTCATGAAACTTTTTCCATTCATGTTTCAGATTCAAAAAGTGGAACGAGGGAAGATGGTGCTCTCAACATCGGCAGTCTGAACAGGTGAGTCAACACTAGTTTAGCTAAACATGAGAAAAAAGTTTGTTCAATTATTTCCAGAATTAATCCCATGTTTTATGAATATTCATGAAAAAATATGGTAGTAGAGATGATAAAAAGTCAAGATCTCTGTAAAGAATGATTTTTGAGAAAAATGTCAAGAGACACTTTTTGTTAAAAAGTTAATTAGTGATAAAAAATATCTCTTAACATTTTCCCTTAAAACCCTTCATTTCCGAAAAAAATACAAAATTATAAAATTCAATTTTTCACATTTTTTTTTTAAATCGAAATATCTCCATTATGATAAATTCTAGAGACAAATGTCGAGAGACATTTTTTGTCGGAAATTTAATTCTCAACAAAAAAGGTCTTTTACATTTTCCTCTAGAAGCCCTAATTTTTTTAATAAATGCAGTTTTAAAAAAATTAAAAATTCTGTACATATTCAGGAGCGTTCATATGGGGGGTTATTAGCCCTCCGTTCTCAGTATTTTCGCATGGTCGAGCGCAAGCGCAAGAATATATATGTATTACCTCTTTTGGAACGACTGCAGGAGGTAAAAGGGGGGAGGGGTTATGGATTTTCGGGCTGCGACCTTCGCCCACGTCATCCATCGTCTTATTCTTCTCCGTACCATTGCGTTATTCTTACCCTCTGAAACTTATATTTCTCTAAACCCCCCCCCATCCAACTATGATCATAGATTTCGAGCCCAATTTTCCTCCTCTCCCACAACAATAAATTCAAAAAAACGGTATTTCTACATTTTAAAAATATCACATTCTTGCAATATCGAATTATCTCGATAAAAATTGATTTCAAGAGAAAATGTCAAAAGACATTTTTTGTCAGAAATTTGATTCTCTACAAAAAAGGTTATTACCAAAATTTCGCTATCTCTCTTAGAATCCGAGATAATCAATAAAAAGTAGATCGATGGTGCGAGTTCTTCCTCTTCCTTCCGTTTGTAAACAAAATCTTCAGTTAGAGAGAGAGGGAGAAAAGTAAAAGCGCGTGATTCAAGGAGAATGTGATCATCTATCGAGGTTAATGGAAGGGCCTTTGACCATTTACTCCTCTGTCCATACTCGCAGGATAATTTTGCCTGTTACGTATTAGCCGTTAGAACTCGTGGTTGCGGTACTCTGCGGCATCCCCATCCGCCATCTTGCTTTATCGATCTCATTTTCAACCGTCGTTTATTCTCTCTCTCTCGCTCTTACTCTGCTTTCTGGCCTACAACACAGTTTTTCTCATTCGTTCCCCCTGAATTTATTTTCCACATCTGTTTCCATGTGTTCCGGGGGAGGATTAAAGAAATTTTTCGGAGCATTTCCGGTGGCTTTGTTGTGATTCTAGTAAATCCGCGTGTTTCACATTTCGTTACGCGTGTTAATCACTTTGACAAATACTCAATTATCTTAGTAAAAAGTAGTTTTAATGATGAATATCAAGAGACCTTTTTTGTAGCTAGTAAAATTCTTCACAAAAAATGTTTTATCACATTTTTCCTTAGAATCAATCATTATCGAAATAATTCGATATTTATCGAAACTTGAAAAATCGATTTTTTAGAAAAACACATTTATCTCGAAAACTAATGATTTCAGATAAAATGTCAAGAGACATTTTTTATAGCCAATTAAATTTTTCATAAATAATGTCTTTTGACATATGGCCGTAAAACCACTCATTATCGAGATAACACGATATTCATAAAAAATATAAATAATAAATAACTCAAATAATGAAGAAAATATAATGAAATAATGAACACCTTCAATCAACACAGAATAAACTTCATTTTATTTCATTCTATAAACATTTATCTTTTATCACAGACAATGATAATCCCCCAAATTTGGTATTGTAGTCACGAATAGAAATTGCGGTTCCCCCTCTCTCATACATCAGCGATTATTAGTTTGGAAATTGGCGGAAAGCTTAGGGTGACTATTGCAATGGGATGAGAGGGGTTAGGGGGGAGGGGGGAGTAGGCACGACAAAGATGGCTAATATATACAGAGATGGAGTAAGGGAAGTTGTTGGGTGTTTATTAATTAATGGAGCGAGGTTTCGGTACGGCACGATGGGAATTCCAAATGTCAGACGGGTATGAAATGATTAGTCGTGACCTGTTCATTCACTCTGTTTTATCGACTTTTCACTCTGGGGAATTTTGAAAAAAAAAAAGGATTCTATTTTAATTAGAATTTCACACTAACAATATTGGTTTTCAGTCAATATATCGTACAGGGTATATGGTCAGTGTTATTGACAGATTGTTTAACGATGAGATTGAATAATTCACGGGCTGTGAACAAACACGTTTTTTATTTTCTATCAATAGGAGACTTGCATCAATTTTTATTAATTTTTTTTATTTCAATATCATGACCCCAATTAAAAAATTTTCGTTCGAATCGTTTTTGACGTCTCTGTAATCGTTTGTGACGTCACAAGGTCTCTTGGAGGTGTAACTAAGCCAGCCTAACCTAATCTGTGGGCGTGTCTCAGCCAATGAAGGACTGCGACTCCCCACCCTCAGACACTCGGCCAATGGGAAGCGACCCAAAGGACGTTGAGACATCATAACCTAAAAATTGGTCTCAGACATTACTGATTTTTAATTATCATAAATTATCTATCTTTAGAAACATGAAATTTCCCGGAAAATGGAGAAATGAAAATGATGAATAGATTAATTAATTAATTAATGGAGATAATGAATGAATTCAAGAGTTGAGAGATTTCACGTCTCAATGAATATTGAATTATCTCGATAATAAGTGATTTCAGAGAAAATTGTCATAAGATATTTTTTGTAGGAAATTTAATTAGCTACAAAAAAGGTCTCGACACAAATTTCGTTATCTCGATTAGATTTCGAGATATTTCCAAAAAACTTGATGGAGAAGTCACCCAGTGAAACAAGAGATCTCAATTATCCCTCATAAGTTTTTGATGAATAACTCTAGATCTAGAGGAGATAGCGTAATTTTTATGAGGACCTTTTTTATAACTCTTACTTTTCTCCACAAAAATGGTTCTCATGAGAATTTCAATATCTCCTCTAGATACCGAGATATTTCACGAAAACTTTATGAAAAAAATTTGACACTTCATTTATTTCTTCTCCTGTTTTATGCACATATACTGTACGTATCGGCGGAAATGCCGAGAGGGTGGAACTCTAGTTGCAACATCAAAGAGGGTTATTTTAGGAATTACGGAGCTACCGTGTCCACTGGGTGCCGTCATCTGTTCCGTATTATTTTTCCCCTTGAACCTTTTTTTTTTTCTACTCAATTATCTTTTTTTTTGCATTCATTCGAAATTTGAATCCTTCAGCTCATCTTTTTGATTATCCAATTAGTTCGCATTCTAATTAGTGAATTTAAAAAAAAAAAGTTTTTTTGAAATATTTTAATTTCAAAATAAATCCGTTTCAATTTTTTTTTTTTTCAAAGGGAAAATAAATGTATAGGATAGCCAAATAATTATCCCTTTCCGAGTGAAAATAAAATTGATATTGAGATTAACTCAGGGGCCGGTGAACCGGTGATTATTTAACAGCGCAAACTCAGTAAAACCCGGCATTTTCCTAACAGCCTCAGACCTCTGGACTACAGTCGCGCGTTTACTCCGACACGCGTCACACAGATAATCCTTACCGGGACTCAAAATATTATTCTTCAACGGTTTGTGATGAAAATAATTCAATAATTCACGTGTCTTCCAATTTATCGTGTCTATTAGTACAAAAATTATCAGTAAAATTTGAAAATTTAAATGATAAAATTTTGAAAAAATTTTTTTAAAAAATTATTCTATCAATTTTTACGAGTGTTGAGTGGATTTTAAAGGTTCGTCGATAGTGATTAATCATTTTTTTTTTAATTAAAAAATTTTTCCAAAATAATAATAAAAATGGCCCATTTTGCCCCAGTGATTTTGTAAAAAATTTGGAAAAATGTTTTTTTTTTTTTTTCTAGTAATTCATGGGGCAAAATGGGTCATGAGAAAAAATGATATTTTCAATTGGAGTGATAATTAATATTTAAAGTGCTCAGAGTGATTTTAATTTACATAACAAAATTGTCTGAAGGTGTGGTCTGATAATACACGGTATTTTCTACTAGCAAGTGTTATTCAAAAGGTAAAAAATGCGTGAAAGAATAAAATTTCTCTTTATGTTTTTAATGTGCACTTTTGCTTATCGAAGCGAAAAGGGAAGAAATTTATTTTCCACATTCCCTCTCTTGAGAGCCTCACGTGACCGTATAATGCGGAAGGCGTCCCTGGAGAGTGTCAAAGAGGGGCTGGGGGGAGGGGTAAGGGAGGGGGGGGGGGCGAAAACGAGGGGTTGAAAGACGTGAAAGTAAAATCTTCCGTGATACGTGAGGTGTTACTCAACGAGGTATTACCGAAGAATAACGAGAGAAATCAAAATCATTTGGGTGAATAATTTTTTTTTTTTTTTTTTAATAATTTTCTATTTATCTCGTTAATGAGTGATTTTAGGGAAAAATTTCAAAAGAAATTTTTTGTAGATTTCAAAATTTCCAACGAAAAATGTCTTTTGACATTTTCTTCTAAAACCCTTAGTTACAAAGATAAACGCATATTAAAACTTATTGAAAAAATCAAAATGTTCAAATGTTAATTTCATATTTATCTCGATACTAGATGATTCTAGATAAAAATCATTAAGACATTTTTTGTAGCTCTCCTTCCGCTCTACAAAAAAACTTGTATCGAAAATTCGTCTATCTCTCACAGATTCAGAGATATCCCCCAAAAACAAGATTAAAACCTTTTAAATAAATTCAAAACATGACATAATTGATGATTGCACTTTATTAACTCCTCAAATCACTGGAAAAAATTTACAAAAGAGAGAAAAAAAATTTGTAAATAGGTTCATGAGAATGCGAAACGTGTAGATAAATCGATAAGTCAATTGAGTTAGCCCTAGTCATTCTCCCTGGTTCATACATCTCTGGGTGATATATGAGTACAAAAGGGGTCGAATATATTGGACGAAGGAGTGAGTCAATATTCCATTGTTTAAATTGTACAATGTTGAGTAAGAAAAACGAATTGTTGGAATATCTAGGCCAAGTAGTAGGGGGCACTGTAGGCAGACGCGTAGTAGGGGTATGCGGTGTAGGCATAGGGGTAGCTGTAAGCAGACGTATAGGCAACTGGTGCTGTATAGGGTGCTGTATATGCCACTGGTGCTGTATAGGCTGCACTGTACAAGAGGCCACGCTTGTCACGAGGTACCACTGGTGTCTCTTGTGGTGATGCCTTTGCTGGCTCCAGGGAATCCACTTCCGTTGGCTTAGACATGGCTGTTGCCGTCAAGGCAATCAACAGTACTGCAACCTGATGAACATTGTATACATGTTAGGGTAGGGATAGAATATGGAATCATTGATTTTTACGCGGATATTGGTTTTTTAAATTTAAACGTACAGTGTTTTTATAGATATCTCTGAATCTAGAGGTGATAGCGAAATTTTGATGAGGACCTTTTTTGTAGAGGGGAATTAGAGATACAAAAATGGTTATTATGAAAACTTCGATAATTCGATTGGATTTCGAGATATTAACGAAAAATTGAACTCTTAGGCAATTTCGATGAATTTAGAAGTGAGTTCAGGCAGCACTTGGTTTGCAAATTGAATGATACGGTTCTTCCGAATTTGTGATTTTTGGGTTTATGTGTATTGAAAGCATATATCAACTCATTTTCACAACGATCTGAAGTAATTTTGATGATTTATGATCATCTGATCGAATCTTTAAAAAATTTTGAAATTTATAATATTTTATTTCAGTGTTAAATTTTATAATTATCAAATTATCTCGATACCGAGTGATTTTATAGATAAATATCAGGAGACATTTTTTTTTAATGATTAAATTTTCCATAAAAAATGTCTCTTGAAATTTTCTTTTAAAACCACTTGTTATCGAGATAATACGTAATTTAACGCCTCTAGACCACTGAATTTTTTCTGTATTAAATGTAATGTGATTTAATATACTCACTGCGAAGAATTTCATGTTGATTGTGGTTTAAACAACTTAGTATTGTTCACTGGCTTGTAATTGAGACGATTGATGCTACCTATTAATCCACAGTCGCTTATATACCAATCTAGAGTCTCAAACATCGACATTGGTTTGATACGTGATGAGACTATCATCAGCATTAGTGACGTGACACTGTTTACATACAACAGAGTGTCTAAAGCCCAAACGTCATTGCAATTCATCCATGTTATACATACCATGATGCTCAATACCCGTTACCCATGTAAGTTGGAAGGATTACTTGGGAAATATAGTCCTTGAACGCCTGCCAAATATTAACGAAAGTGTTTTACAATCAAAGTGCGATCGAGGTCGAATTGCGTGGAACATTGTGGAGCCTTGTCTTATGTCATGAGAATTAATTATCTCTAGTTATTGTAGGATAATTAATTTATTCTCTGATGTTCCTGGAAGGATTTAGTCAAATGAAGAGATTCATATCTATTCATTGGTTCCATCGATTTTCAATTATCTCGAAAATGAGCTATTTTAGGAGGAAATGTTAAAAGACCTTTTTTGTAGATGATTAAAATTCCTACAAAAAATATCTTTTGACATTTTCTTTTGAAACCACTCCTTACCGAGATAATTTGATATTTAGTAAGGGTTATTAATATGGATGTAAGGGAAAACGCAGGAGATTAAAATGAAAAAGGATAAAGGCAATAACTGAAAGCAATAACATTTATTTTTCTCTTCACAAGTTTGCAATTTGCCACCCTTTATAATAAAGAAAAGCGTTCAATTGCGAATCGTTTGGGCGTCAACGAAATATACCAAAGAGAGAAACAGCCAAGGGTTGTACAGTTAAGGCGGAGTTGTTATCAATATAGGCAATCTCTTGCGCTAGGTGTTTCATACCCCACTCACTATGTTCCAAGTGAGGGTGGTAAACCGGGCATTGCGCAATATCGACTCCCCCTTTCATATACAGTCTAACAAAATGAGAAAGTTGGCGAGAGGGGATGCCGTGAGGATGAAGAAGATACTGGAACTTAACGTTGAGTTGTCCCTTCAGGCTCGTCGTTCATTCACGCGTAACTACCCCCTGCGTGCAAATCAAGACTGATAGCACTGCTATTATTCCACATTTTACGGGCCTCCGATACAATAAAACTTGACTCAACATCATGATAAAATAAATAACAAGTCATTCTCCACAAAAGCTGCTTTTTCGACATTTCAAAGTTTTCTGAATATTCGATCAGATGATGATAAATCAGCGAAATTAATCCCGATCTATGTGAAAATGAGTTGGCATATACTTTAAATATACATGAATCCAAAAATGACAAAATCGGAAGAACCGAATCATCCAATTCAATCGCAAATCAATTATCGTCTCAACTCTACTTCAAATTCATCTAAATTGCCTAAAAATTCAGTTTTTGATCAATATCTCGAAATCCAATCAAATTACCGGAATTTTCAAAATGACCTTTCTTGTAGCTCTTATTCCACTCTACAAAGAAGGTCCCTATCAAAATTTCCCTAGCACCTATGGATTCAGAGACATTCATCGAAACGTGGATCAAAATTTAAAAATGTTTAGATTAATCAAGAATAAGTTGATATATGCTTTGAATATACATAAATCCAGAAACCACAAATCTGAAAGAACCGTATCATCCAATTCAATCGTAAATCCTGTGCGGTTTGACTGTAAGATCTCAAATGACAATAGTTATTCATTCGAATTGGGGACAATTTGGGGCTAACCAATGCACCTCCAGTACAATGGCGCTAACACACACTACAACTTTTAGCAATTCTCATGGACAATGGACAAGGGGTCAGAGTAAATCTAATCACTGGGGGTGTCGACCAAACAGCAAGATCGAATTATCCTACTCGATTCGCTTGTTGATGGTGACAAATTGTAGTGCTCTAGCAATTCTCTCGTCTCACCCTCATTCGTTTTATTTATTTACTCAACAATTCTCTTCATCAATTATTCTTCTATTGGAGCACATGTTTATTGAAGGATTCTGATGGCATTCATCCGACAGAGTTGATTCAATTTTCAAAGGGATATGTTCTCTGACTCGGAATAGAGTCAAACAGATGCTGGCAATGATAACATTGTATATAAACAAAAACAACAGGACAACTTCTTTGAAGGAACATTTCTTGGAATGAAGGGAATAAAGTAGAGGCTCATCTTATATCGCACAAGCCATTCCCTTCGTAAGCCATCATCCAACGTTGAAAAGCCTCTTGCAATTCAGTATGTTGGATACAACAATACAATACCCCCCCCCCCCCCAAGCGTTCATGTACAACATGGGATAGTCATGTTAGTAGGTATGTAACAATGGGCCTGTTCAATCCTCTCTCGCGTGATATTGTTTCTTTCTTTAAGCTTACATTCAGACTCGTACGAATGCTTTCAAGAGTTTTCTGGAGTTTTTATTTATTGTTTTTTTTTTCCTTTCTCATTCTCCTGTATCTTCACTTTTTGGTTTACGTGCGTGAGTTTTTTCTTTCTTTTCTTATTGCGAGGGGTGATTTACCGGAGTCGAGGGAAGTCAAGTGCATGGTGAAGAGGGTAAGGGAGAGGCATGGTCCAATCAGATGAATATGTTCGACACCCTTAGGATATGCTTGTCTCGTCATGGTTTTTCGCATCATCGAGAGGTGTTTGGGTGGTTGAGGTTGAATACAAAAGGGTTGTATGTGCGTTCAATAATACGTATGAGTACTTTTGTTCATTGTAGATGGTATACATGCCCTTACTATTAAACCCCCATGTGCTTTATTGAATTTAGAAATTAATTGCAGTGGTGAAGCTATCGAATTTCATAAATGTTATTCAACGGTTTCATAAATGCTCATTTATCTCGTGAATGATTTTTCTCTAGAGTCAATCATTACAGAGATAAATTCATGTTTAAAAATATGTGAAATAAGTTTTATGGTTTTTCGTGAGATTATGATCAGGGAGCGTCACTAGAGTGTACTTTCCTGTTAAAAAATCTTCCTTTTCTCTCTTATTCTGGCGCATTCTGCGGTTTCAAGTATCGAATTCCGATACACGAAAAATGAAAGGAAATGACGCGCAGTGCATCTGTGCCCATCACATGCATGTTCATAGATACCCATTTGTTTGATTTGCAAGTCATACTCTGCATTGAATTTCCATTTTGCATTCATGAAAAATGAAATATTCCATTTTTAAAATCGTGGATCCAAAAAATTATAAATTGTCGTTTTTGACGGATCATGCACTCAGTTTATGGGATATATCTCGGGATTGAAGGGAGATAGCGAAATTTTCGTTTAATACCTTTTTTGTAGCTCTCATTCCGCTCTACAAAAAAGGTTCTCTTGAAAATTCCTCTATCTCCCTTAAATACGGTGATATTCATCAAAAAATAAATCTCGCATCAGAATTAATGAATTTTTCTTCAAAGCAAGCAATTAATTTTTTTCAGTAGAAATGAAACTTTAAAACCCAAGAATTTACGGTATTCTCGCGTGTACATATGCGACAGGAGCACACGTCAGGCATGAATAACCAGTAATGTGCATGAAAATATGAGCGAGATGAGAAAAAAATTGGTCTCCGCGTGGTATATCCCATGCATGTTCACTATCAACCGACAAATCGATTGCTTCGTGCATCTCCAATTGCTTCAACATGTACACGCCCGTTGTGTATGTTTGATAAATAAATTATGGATTGGTACACATTGAACGTAATAGGCACGCGCAGGAGTGTTTAATATTCATGTCATGCATGCCAATGCACGACGTGTATAGCTTAAAGTTTTGAAAATAAAACCCTGATCTACTCATGAACACGAGTCAATAATATTTTCAATGTTCAATGAAATGTGTTTTTTCCGGGCTTTAACATCTTTTTCTATTTTTCATTTTTTCAAGTGGAAATATCTCGCAATCTAAGACAAATGGCGGATTTTTCATAATCATCTTTTTTGTAGCTCTTATTCCGCTCTACAAAAGAGATTATTATCCAAATTTCGCTAGTTCCTCTAGATTCGAAGATATTTATAAAAAGAATAAAACTCGCGTAAAATGCTGTTTCTTGAAGTTTCCTGAATATTCAATCAGATGATGATAAATCAGTGAAATTAATCCCGATCGATGTGAAAATGAGTTAACATATACTTTGCATACACATGAACCCATCAACCACAAATTCGGAAGAACCTAATCATCCAATTCAATAGCAAATCGATTGTCGTCTGAACTCTCCTTTAAATTCATCAAAATTGCCTAAAAATTTATTTTTTTCATCAATATCTCGAAATCCGATCAAATTACCGAAATTTTTATAATGACCTTTTTTGTAGCTCTCATTCCGCTCTACAAAAAAAGTCCCTATCAAAATTCCATTAGCACCTCTAGATTCAGAGATATCCATAAAAAACTAGGTATAAAATAAAAATTTCTCTTTCCATTTCAAAAATACTCATTCAGAAGTCTATATACACTTCGAAAATTGGGCTGATGTCCAACAGACTTCATTGATAAACATCCCAGCGAAGTAGCCTTGCATCAATGTTGAAAAAATACGTCTTCAGACACATCAATTATTAATTACACTCGTGGAAGCCGGTTAATTAAGATTAGCTGCGCTGAGATTTATTCCCTCGTTGAGCACTCTCCTTCAGAAGTTAAATAAAATATCTAGAGTGCAGTGAGTAAACGTCAAAGCTCCACTGAAATACACCCTCGAGGAGGACGGAATTGCCTCGACGACGTGGAGGTGAAAAAAAAAGAAAAAAAAAATTTACGAAATGGAAATGAAAATAGATAAAGACGAGCAAGAAACACTGCCTCTAGGTTTCCGGCAAGCGTACGACATTTCCGCGACTTCCTGAAAGATTTATCTCTCCCCCCCACCCCTAAAAAGCTTCGCATACTGTCTTGAACATGATATATAGGGACTGGAGTTGTTATTTAATTTATTATGTAATATATGTCATGTTCATTTCAGTCAGATTTAATCGATGATTATCAAATGTGTCGTTATATCGATAATGAGAGGTCTGAGAGAAAAATGTCAAAAGACATTTTTTGTAGATAATCAAATTTCCTACAAAAAATATTTTTTGATATTTTTCTCTAAAACCCTTCATTATTGAGATAATCCAATAATAAAAAAATTTTAAAATTTAAAAAAAATAAAAAAACTAATTTTCAAATTGTTTGTTTATCTCGATAATCAGTGACTTTAGAAAAAAATGTCACAAGACATTTTTTTAGATAATTAAATTTCCTACAAACAAGTCTCTTGACATTTTCTCCTCAAACCACACGTTCACGAGATATCATGAATTTACTTGCAAGGATTTCAAACAATGAATAAATTTTCATGAGTTATTTTTAAATTCTGAATGAAATGTTCACAATGAAAGACCAGAATAATTTTATGCTCTGTAACTTTGCGATGTGTAATACTGACCGGATACATCAGTTAAGTCATACGATATCAAAAAATAAGTTGAATGATAGAAAAAAAAAAAAATCGTTTTTTCTAAATTTCCTAAAAAACCTGAGATTGTCATACATATTTCAATTTTATACCCTCAATGTACACCTCCCATCTTCAACATATATTCTTGTTTGAGGTAGAATTTTATCGTATAATTTTATGACTTTGAATCGCTTCAGTGGATCAATTTTTATTCCTTTTATTTCAGATTTTGTCGAGGAATCATCTGGGATTTGAGGCATTTGGTGATGGTGAAAATGGCTTGGTGTTTATGGTGAGTTTCATCATGTTTATTTCATTTATTTGGGGTAGATACTTTTAAAACAAAAAAGGTCAATTTTTCTTTAATCAATATTTTGGAATCTGGGGGAGATAGGAAAATTTTCATGACGACCTTTTTTGTAGAGAAAAATGAGATCTAAAAAAAAGGTCTCTATGAAAATTCCCCTATCTCCCCTAGATTCCAAGATATCTCCAAAAAACTCGGGAAATCCAGGTTGATTTTCAAGTTTTTGATGATTATCATAGAATCTAGGAGAGATTGGGGAATTTTCATAAGGACCTTTCTTGTCAGATCTTATTTTTCTCTACAAAAAAGGTCTGTATAAAAATTTTCTATCTCTCTTAGATCTCTAGATATTCCTAAAAAATAATATAAAATTTTGCTTTTTTTAACGATTTTAATGTTAAAAAATAAAATAAAATGAAGAAAGTGAGAAATTTTGAGTTTTGGATGAGTTCCAACTTTGTTGCAGACGTACTAATGTCTCAAGGAAGGTATTTGGGTGGTAAAAGGAGGAAAAACGAATATGAAAGAGATAAAATAAGAAAAAAAAGTGGTGAAAATAAAAATAAATTGCATACGTGATCGTCTCTTGTACCGTAAAATATCCATGGATTTTCACCCCCCCCCCCTCCCCCTCCCCCCTCAACTCCTTCATTTTCACCCCTTCTATCTTCTCCATCCACTCTGAGACGTAAATTTTCATTTTATCTAGCTGTTCTGTTACATCCAGAGGGAGAAAACTGTAATTTAGAGGATGATTTTCCTAACTTTGTGAGTGTTAGCTTATTTTCCCAACTTCTACCCTTCTTAATTGGATATTCACCTAAAATTAAGCACTTTAATGCCTCGTTAGTCATGAGAATGTACATGTTTTGGTTTTTATGGGTAAATATTACATTTGTTAGTTTATTGTTCATTGTTTTATTCAATTATCTCCATAACCATTGAGTTGAGAAAAAAATTACAGAAGACCTTTTTTCTAGGAAATTTTATTCTCTACAAAAAATATCTTTTGACATTTTTCTCTTGATCCACTCGTTCTCGACATAATGATCAATTAAGAAAAATTTTGAGACATTTTTTTTTCAATTTTTAATTTTTGTTAAATGTTGTTTATCTCGGAAAATAACGATTTTAGAGGAAAATGTCAGAAGACATTTTTTTTAGAAAACTTGATTCTCTAGAAAAAAGGTCTCTTGACATTTTTCTCTAAAATCAATAGTTTCAGCCTAATAGACAAAAATATAAATTTAAAATTTTGATTTTTTGATATTTAAGTAAAAGTTGATGAATAATTGATGAGAAAAATGTTCCAAATGACTGAAATTTTTCCCCTCATGTTGAGGAAACTGAATCGATTTCTACAATTTACGTGAAAGCAACCCCAGAGAATTCATTTGATATATGACTACGTTGCAATAAAGGGAGAGAAGAAGAAAGATAACACCAATGACACGTGAATTTTGCTTCTGGCACCCAGGTCGTTACTCTTATCGATCCAGTTGTTTATATTAGAGTCTGGACGTGTTCATTGGGTCTTTCTGGAAGGAAAGGTCTTTCTTCTGTCCTCCAGGAGACCATAAAAAAGGGGAATAATTGTGACCTAATTCTTTATTTCTACAATTTTCCGAATTTTCGAATAGTTATTGATGATTATCTTGTAAACTAGTGATTTTACAAGAAAAAGTCTTAAGACCTTTTTTGTAGCTGAAAAAATTTCCTACAAAAGAGGTCTTCTCACATTTTCCTCTAAAACCCCTCATTACTGCGATAATTAATTATTATTTGTTAATGAATTAATTAAAGTGGAATAAAAAATTGTTTTTGTAATTGAGTGATTATATCGATAATGAGTGGTTTTAGAGCAAAAAATCAATAGACATTTTTGGTAGGAAATTAAATTATCTACAAAAAAGTATCTTGATTTTTTCTTCTAGGACCCATCATTACCGAGATAATGCGACATTTACAAAAGTAAAAAAATTTTGTTTCCTCAAAAATCAAAAAATTTGCTCATTAACGTAAGATAATTGCTCGCTCATTCCACTAATGAACATTATTTTCTTCTTCTTTCAGACAATTCCAGCAATCAGGGTAACGAACAACTGCTCATTAATAAGGATAAAGTGGGCAAGAGGTTGAGAATAAAAAAAAAATTAGATAAAATTATTGAAAAAATTGAGGATTTTTAAAATAAAGTAATTGAAATATCAAAGTGGCTAGAAGCGTAAGTCCACTTGGTAGCTGCCACCAAGAGTTGATCTCCAATTTGGAGACACAGGTGGAGGATAAACGTGGACCGAGGCGCATGCCTTACCTCGGGCCTGACATGACAACCCGGCTATCCGCCATGTTTTACACGGTCGAGGTCGGGGACACTAAGTTCACTATACTCAAACGATATCAAAATCTCAAACCTATTGGATCTGGTGCCCAGGGAATTGTCTGGTAATTATAATATTTATTTTTTACGTTTTTTAATCAAAATAAGAAAAATTTAATTTTTTTATTTTATCAATATCTTGAAAATGAGTAGTTTCAGGGGAAAATGTCAAAAGACATTTTTTATAGAGGAGAAAATTCTCTATAAACAAGGTTTCTTAATATTTTTTGATAAAGTCACTCGTTATCGAGATAAATTCATGTTTACAAAATGTAAAATTTGAAGTGATTAATTGGAATAATTGAAACATTTTTTTGTTATTGTTTATTTATCTCGGGAATGAGTGACTTTAGGAAAATATTGAATGATAACTTTTTTGTAGAGGTGAAAATTTTCAACAAAAAATATCTCTTGATATTTTAGGGTAAAATCAGTCGTTTAGGGGATAATTAAACATTTAAGATTATGTGAAAAAATTGAATCATTTCGTTACTTTTTATGATTTTAACGATCAATCGGTTGATTATCTCGGTGATGAGAGGATTTAGGAGAAAATGTCAAGAGACCTTTATTGTACATAATTAAATTTCCAATAAAAAGTGTCTCTTGACATTTTTCCCTAAAATCACTAATAACCGAGATAATTAAACAAATAAATTGTTGAAATAATGAATTAATCAAGTTGACTAGAAAACCTTCATTAACAAATTATTAATTATCTCCGTAATAACTAATTTTATCAAAAAAATGTCAAAAGACATTTTTTGTAGAAAATTAAATTTCCAACAAAAAATTTCCTCTGACATTTTCCTATAAAGTCACTCATTATCGAGATAAATCTATATTTAACAAAATGAGATATTAATTTTCAATGTTTTTTTACGTAATAATTAAATTAACCATTAATTTCATTTATTAGCGCTGCGTATGACACTGTAACTGCCCAAAATGTTGCCATCAAGAAGCTCTCCAGGCCATTTCAGAACGTTACGCATGCCAAGAGAGCGTACAGGGAATTCAAGCTGATGAAACTTGTGAATCATAAAAATGTGAGTTTATGATGCATAAAAAAATGTTTTTTTACCTCCATTTTAAGTGAAATATGTCGTAAAAAATCTCAATCATTGAAGTAAACTTTTAATATTTCATTAAACGATAAAACAAAAAATCCATACTTTCATCAATTATCGAATTATCTCGATAACCAGTGGATTTAGAGATAAATGTTCAAAGACTTTTTTTATAGAAAATTCAATGCTCTACAAAAAAAGGTTTCTTGACATTTTTCCCTAGGATCTCTAGTTTCCGAGATAAATCGAAATTTAAAAATTGAAAAAAGTGAAATTCGACTTGAAAAATTAATTAAATTGTATTAAACATCGAATTATCCCGATAATGATCGATCTTAGAGGAAGATGTCAAGAGACATTTTTTGTAGAAAATTTAATTCCCTGAAAAAAGTGTCTCCTGTATTTTCCTCTAGAAATCCCTTATTCTCTAGATAATCTCAAAAATCGTTATTAAAATGTCCTTTTCATCATCAGATAATTGGTCTCTTGAACGCATTCACTCCTCAACGATCACTTGACGAGTTTCAAGATGTGTACTTGGTGATGGAGTTGATGGACGCTAATTTGTGTCAAGTCATTCAAATGGATCTTGATCACGAACGCATGTCTTACCTGCTGTATCAGATGCTCTGCGGAATTAAACATCTTCATTCTGCTGGAATTATACACAGAGTAAGTACTTATTATTCATTTATCTCGTAAACAATTGATATTAGAGAAAAATGTCAAAAGACCTTTTTTGTAGATAATTAAATTCTCCAAAAAAAATATCTCTTGACATTTTCCTTTAAAACCAATTTCTAACGAGATAAATCAATATTTATAATAAACTAAAAAAATAAAATGATAAATTTATGTTAAAACAGGACTTGAAACCTAGTAATATTGTCGTAAAGTCCGATTGTACCCTAAAAATATTGGACTTTGGGTTGGCAAGAACAGCTGGTACAACATTTATGATGACCCCCTACGTTGTAACACGATATTATAGAGCACCTGAGGTCATACTTGGTATGGGATACAAAGAGAATGTTGACATTTGGTCAGTTGGATGTATAATGGGTGAAATGATAAGGGGTGGAGTACTTTTTCCTGGTACTGATCACATTGATCAGTGGAATAAAATCATTGGTGAGTTGAAAATTCCTTTTTTTAATCATTTTTTTCATTTTTTTTTATTAAAGAAAAATTTATAAAATTTAATTCAACTGTTTAAATTCAATTTAATTGTGAAAAAAAAAAAAACATTTTTAGAGCAACTTGGAACACCAGCACAAGAATTTATGCAACGATTGCAGCCAACAGTACGAAATTACGTTGAGAACAGGCCCCGATACATGGGATATCCTTTTGAGAGGCTATTTCCAGATATTTTATTTCCCACAGACTCATCTGAGCACAATAGACTGAAAGGTGAATTTTTTATTAATTTATTTTATTGTTTTTTTTATTTTTTATTTTGGTAATTTTTCAGCGAGTCAAGCGAGGGATTTACTGTCACGCATGCTAGTCATCGATCCTGAGAGACGTATTTCGGTTGATGATGCCTTGCTACATAATTATATCAATGTCTGGTATGATGAGGGAGAAGTTAATGCTGTAAGTGGATGATAATTTGATTTATTACAATGAAAATTATCAAATTTTTAGTTAAATATTGATTTATCTTGAGAATAAGGGGTTTTAGGAGAAAATGTCAGAAGACATTTTTTCTTGGAAATTTAATTTTCTACAAAAAATGTGCTTTGATATTTTTTGATAAAATTAGTTATTACAGAGATAATTAATAATTTGTTAATGAAGATTTTCTATTCTACTTGATTCATTCAATATTTCAATAATTTATTTGTTTAATTATCTCGGTTATTAGTGATTTTAGGGAAAAATGTCAAGAGACACTTTTTATTGGAAATTTAATTATCTACAATAAAGCTCTTTTGACATTTTCAAATTTTACATTTTGTAAATATGAATTTTTCTCGATAACGAGTGACTTTAACAAAAAATATTAAGAGACCTTATTTATAGAAAATTTTCTCCTCTAAAAACAATGTTTATGATCAATTGATACTCTTTTTTTTAGCCTGCACCAGGTCCTTATGATCACAGTGTAGACGAACGTGAGCACACAGTTGATCAATGGAAAGAATTAATTTATCAAGAGGTAATGGAGTATGAGACAAGCCATAATCCATCAGCAACACCACAATCATCAGTTGATACTGTTGCTGGATCACGGTAGATACACCTCATGTGTACCATAATCAATGTTTCCTAGGAGAAACTAATTTATTGTACCCAGAAAGAAGAAATTTCACTCTAATTACTATAAAAATCTTATTCCGCCCGAATTCCTTTTTTTTTTTTAGAATAATCGAAAAATCGATCAACTTTCAACATCAATATCTCTGAATCTATGGGAGATACAGAAAATTCGATAGAGACCTTTTTCATAAAACTCACTCTGCTCTACAAAAATGATATTCTCCAAAATTTTGATATCTCCCTCAGATCTCGAGATATTTTCAAAAAACTAATTTCTCCAAAAATTAAAACTCAATTTTTCAAGTATACCCCACTTTTTTTATGAATAACTCTAGATCTAGAGGAGATAGCGTAATTTTCATGAGGACCTTTTTTGTAGATCTCATTCCACTCTACAAAAAAGGTCTTCACATAAATTCTCTTATCTCCCCTAAATTCCAAGATATCCCCTAAAAACTCGTTTTCAAAACTAAATTTCACTCTTTCATCCCGTTTTGCCCCCCATGTTGCTCGATAAACACCACAAATAATTTATTCAGACTGCCCCCAAGTATGTACAGTGCGATGATGATGGTAAACAAATTGATAAATTGATAAATCGTTATAAATTTTTTTTTTTTTAATCCAATTTTTCGAACTTTATTGTTCAATTGTACATTTTAGTCATTCATGAATTTCTTGAGATGAAAAAAAAAAAAAATTCTATTTGTTATGAATTGAGAGTGAAAAAATAAGAAAAAAATTACGATTCAATTTAAAGAAAAGAGGAAGAAAAATGAAAAAAAAAATGTAATTTTTAAAACCGTTAAATTGTTTATTTTCCACTGAAATAAATAATTATGTGAATATATTGCTACAGTCCGATCCAAATAATCAAGCTTTTGTAATACTAATTATAATGTAATAATATTGCTAATTGATTATATAAATATTAAATAATTATTATTAATAATTTCATTGCACACGAGGTTTTAAATAGTGTGTTTGTATGTGTAATTGAGGATTTTGTGAGTGCGAGAGTATTTGTTTAAACAACCAAAAGTCTAATGTTATTAATTTTCTACATAATTATCATTATTTTTTCATTTTTAATTGATTTTTTTTGAGTGATGAGTTGAATCGTTTTTAGTTTTTGGTAAATATCTTGGAATCTAGGGGAGATAGGGGAATTTTTAAAAGGACCTTTTTTATAGAGGAGATTCAGGGTTAAAAACAAGGTCCTTATGAATATTTTCATATCTCCATTAGATTACGAGATATTTGATGAAAAGTGGAGAATTGAATTTGTGGAATGAAAAATTGGTGAAATTTTTTTTTTCGTAATTGTTTATCTTGATAATTAGTGATTTTAGAGGTAAATGTCAGAAGATATTTTTTTTAGAAAATAAAATTTCTGATAAAAAATGTCTCTTGATATTTTTCTCTAAAATGAATTATTACCGAGATAATTTGGATTTTTAATAATAATTTATCACTCGAATTTTTCATTCCAATTGAATTATTTTATAAATTATTAATTAATGCATATTTTGGTAAATTTAAATGGTGATAATGATGGTGATTTGATGGATAGTTGAATGACACAAATTATAAATATATAAATAAAATTACAAAATGTTTAAATACCACGATGAATTAAAATAAAAGCAGAATAGAATTTAAGAATTAATTTGATGATTATTTGTTAATTGTGCAATTATCTCGTTAATCATGCTTTAGAAAAAAATCACAAGAGACATTTTTTGTAGATAATTTTGAGGGTTATAAAAAATGTCTTTTGACATTTTCTTATAAAATCACTCATTACCGAGATAATCAAATTATTTAAAACATGAAAGATTTGATTATCGCATTTCATCAAATTCGTTATAATCAATTATCTCGTCAACAATCAACTTGACATGAAAATGTCAAAAGGCCATTTTTGTAGATAATTAAATTTCCAACAAAAAATGTCTTTTGACATTTTCCCCTAGAATCACTAGTTCACAAGATAATTCCACATTTACCAAAAATTAAAAAAAAAATAAACAGATAAAAAAATTTTTAAAAACCCTCAATTCTGCTTTTTAGACGTAGATATAGCCTAGAATCGCAATTGTTTATTATTCTCGATTGTTGAGCGTCAGACGAATGACCATAAACAGTAATAAAAATCCACAAAAATTGTTTTTATCGAAAGAGAGAGAGAGAAAAAAAATCTGACGCTGACTCGTGATCATTTTTTTCTACATTTTCCAAAAAAATAAAATCCCCAAAAAAAAAAAAATTTGTTCATTTTCATTTGCATGATGATAAAATAAACATCAATTGTACAATTAAAGAGAGCATAAACATGTTTTTAAAAATGCTCAAGTCATGGGAAAAAAAATTTAATGAAAATTTGATAATTTTTTTTTTTGTTTTCCAGCAAATGAATTAGATAGACACTTAGATGATGTTTAATAGTTGCAATTAGAGCTAGTAGCTATTAAAAAAAAGAAATGGTAAAAATAAAAAAAGATAACAGCTGATGATAAATAAGATAAAATAAATAATGAAAAAGAACATGTAGTGGATTTTAGAAAGTGCAAGTAGTTGAAAATAAATTAGTTGAAAAAGGTAAAGGAAAAAAATGTGAAAAAAATTGCGCAGTGTAATCATAATTTATTATAAATATCCGCAATTAATGGTTAATTAAATATATTATGTTACCTCTTCTGTAAATAAATTATGATAATAATTATTATAATTATTGAATTGGGAATGGATGAGTGAAATTGATGAAATTATGAATTACAGGAATTTTTTGAATTTCGCGGGAGAGAGAGAGAGAGTGAGAGAGGGGATAATAAAATATTGAATGCAATAAACACGTGTGTGAATCTATTCAATTATTGTGCCTTTTTATTTTTTTTTTATTTTAAAAATTGTTATTTTTTTGATAATTATGGAAATATGATTTTGTGGATGTTGTTTATCTTGAGAATGAGGGGTTTTTGGGGAAAATGTCAGAAGACATTTTTTGTGGGGAATTTAATTTTATTGAAAAAAGGTCTCTTGATATTTTATTGTAAAACCACTTGGTGATGAGATATTTATGAAAATGGAGAGAGAGAGGAAAATAATTTTTGGGTGTGCGCATGCGTATTGAGGAGAAGGTGTGTACGCAGGCGCAGGGGTGGGGAGCGCAGGTGTGGGGTAGGGAGAGGTACCGAGGCAACGCCATTGTGGCCTAGGCATCTCAACGTGAGAGAGGGACGAAGAGGGTTATGATAGTGATTATGGTGCGGAAAAGGTGGGAATAACGAGCGTCGACTGTTGTCAATGACGATTGGTGGTTTTGTGGTTCGAACCACTAAGAATGCCCCGAGTAAAGGGCTCATTTGGAGCATTCAGTGGTGATTTCGGGGTGTGATGAAGATATTTATCGAGTTGATGAGTTACACTGGACAATTTGACATTTTTTTAAAGTGTGACTAGGCACACAAGGGACTAAATATGAGTAGCCAGAAGCCTTTGTTTGGTTATAAACAGTTGTTTGTTGTGTCTCTCGAGTGTCTATTCTAGTCTTTAAATAGGGTTTATTTGGAATATGTGTCTAGAGTGTTTCCAGTGTCAATTATCATTTAGTTGATTTGTTTAGTGAGTGCGAGTGCATTTGAGGGAATTGAATTTCCATGGATTACAACTGAGGTAGATCATTATTTCTCTCTTGTTATTCATTGGTGATTGTAGCCTTCTGTCGAGAGAGGCTAATAACAATTCCAAGCCATTATTAATCTCATTAATTTTGTATCTGTTACAGGTGGGCCCCTTCGAGTGGTGAAAACGTAGCTGTTGTTTTCATCCAATCCCCGGTGAGTCATTCCAACTCGTTTATTTATTTGTGGACGTCCGCATGAAAAGGGCCCACTTTGTCGCATTTAGTTTCCTAGATATTCACGTTTTTGTGTTCACATCTCCCATTTAAGCCCATGTTAAATTATTTCTTTGATATTCGATAGAGACGTCATTTTCTATGATTTTGGGGGTCATTCCTAGCTTAAAACGAGGGGAATCATATCAAGAAAAGGGTAGAGTATGCATAAGTCCAATACCGCCAAAGTGGGCCCTTTTCATGCGGACATCCACATTTATTTACTCCATCAAAATCGTCTCCAGTGATTTTCAAAGACGAATAAACAGACAACATACATTTCTCGCCAAGTATTGGATCAATTTTTTTATTTTTTAATAAAAAAAAAGTAGAAAATAATTTTTTTGAGGTTAGAAAATGTCGGATTATGATTTATTTTGTAGCAAAAATTGTTGGAGAATTTTCTCTAAAATTGAGTTTTTTTAGATTTTTGTTGAAGAATTGATGAATCATGTTTTGTTTGAGGTTTTTTTTTTCTTTTTTCCTAAACTATCATAAATCCTATAGGATTTGGCCACTGAGTACTGTGAGATTTGAGGGAATTCCCCTTTTTCATGAAAATCTCAGGTTTAAAAAAAAAAATCATTTTCTTCTTTAGGAAAATTGAATGATTAATTAATTACTTAATAACGAAAGAACTCTCCTGAACATTAATTTATTTATCATAAAAATCACATTTTCATTTTTTTGAATTGTTGAACATAATAATACTGGGAAACACTTTAGTTTTTAACGAATATCCCGGAATTTAGAGGAGATATCGAAATGTTTATAGGGATCTTGTTGGAAACGCAACTAATTTTCTATCAATTTTAATAAGTCAGTTCGAGTAAATTTGGAAACAATCGAGGCCTTCGGGTCAACAGTCAGTCCAGGAGTAAATCACCCCACTAGCCTTCGGGCAAGCAAGTATAGTCTCGAGTTAGTACTCATGTAGTCGTCATCTAGCCTTCGGGCTAGCATCAAGTAACTTTCAAGCCATCAATTAGTCTCTATAATGTAATCGAATAAGTGAAAGTAATCTCTAGCCTTCGGGCAATTAATCAGTTAGTAATTCATCGAGTAAATCAATCAATTAGTAAAATCATCGAGTCAGTGTTATCAAGTTCTTCAACCAATATTTTCCACAATTAAACACTTCCTTCACACCACCCACAATGCCAGCAAAATTAAGTCTCTCATCAAACAGATATTTTTTGTAGATCACATTCTGCTCTACAATAAAGGGCAAATATGAGTAAAGACTCCACCAGAAATTTTTAATGGTTTCACTTAATAAATTAAAAATTTTCGTCTGGAATTCAATTCTTACATTGTTATTGAGCGTCGGAAAGCGACTTAGTAATCTAAAAATAGGTTTGTTTACTTTAGTCAGGCTATTGTTCGGAGGAATTTGTCGGAGCACGTGACATACCCATGGGAGCGTACAAGTGAGTTCTCCTGTGGTCAGTAGTGAGGTGTTAGTATGGATACATCTGTCGAACTGTAAACATGCGTATCGCGGAGATCGAATTCATAAAGCCATAACAACCAAAATACTCGTTTCCGACACTTAATATTTTACAGATATCATCCATATAACGTATATTTCAAGGTCACGAAGTCACAATAGAATCGGAGGTGGTGGAGTCTTTACTCATATTTGCCGAAAAATGACCCAAATCGATGAAATCCCACTTGAAGATCTTTTTCGTCAAATATCTCGTAATCTACTGGAGATATAAGAAAGGTCATAGAAACCTTTTTTATAGAGCAAAAATAGATCTACAAGAAAGGTCTGAACAAAAATTCCCCTATCTCCCCTAGATTCCAAGATATTCCCCAAAAAACCGATTTCATCATAACTAAAATACTTCTTAAATCCTTCCACAATCATAAAAATCTTCATTAAACCATCAATTACTCCAGTCTCCATCAATACCACTCCCTCCAGCCGGCAGGATTGCTGTGATACTCTCCCCAATTCCTCCTGAACTTCGAAATCATAAAATTCACATTTTTTCTCATTCCCATAAAATCCTGAAACTTGATATCAATCTTCTTATGAGTAACAAGATTCTCCAGCATCTGAACATCATTACTAGCATCATGAGCTCCAGTTGATGCCCCTAGAAATTCTCCAGCCATCGCCACCATTCCATAACTCTTCCCCATCTTCTTTCTTCCAGGTAAACGTCTTCTAAACAACGGAAGAGTATCCGAAAATCCAGCTACAACATTCTGGAATTCTCCAATCATATTCAATTGTATTGCCATTCCAGCAAGCATTGGACCATCAAAATTGAAACAATTGTGAGCAACTAGAATTGTTTTTCCTCCCAATGATTCCAAAAATTTTAAAAAATTTGTAAATCCAATTTTTTTGGAGACTCCAGTCACTGGAATATCACGTGAATACATTTGATTATGAACCATGTAGAGTCCTGTTAGGTCTTTAATACGTTCTGGAATTCCTTTTTTTGGAATTATGTAGTTATTGAAGGTTTTTGATCCGCATTTTGCTGCAATCTGGATTATTTCACAATTTGGCTGGAGTCCCGTGGCTTCCAGGTCGATGAAGACTATTGAATATCCTGGATATAGTGGGGATTTTAATGGTTTTGAGGAGGTAGGGGTGCTGTTTGAGATTGAGTTGAGGGCTTCCTCCATTGCGGAGTAATTGAACGCCATTTTGGAGTGGTTTCTGGAGGAATTTCACCTGTAAAGAGGAATTTGCAGAACTTGATAATTTTAATTGAGGATATCTCGGTAATTAATGGAGATATCAAAATTTAGGTAAGGACCTTTTTTGTAGAGGGGAATGAGATGTATAAAAAAGGTATGTATAAAAATTTTGATATCTCCCTTAGTTTCTCAGATATTCCATGAAAAAGGCTTTTAATTTGATAAAATTCCAGTTGAAGACCGTTTTTGTTGAATATCCTGGAATCTACTGGAGATATCAATATATTCATAAGGAATTTTTATTGAACAAGATGAGATCTACAAAAAAGATCTTTACAAAAATTTTGATATCTCCTTCAATTTCTGAGATATTCACCAAAAACTCAAACAGTTTTACAATTTATTCATTTTTGATAATAAAAATGATGAAAAATGGAAGAATTTTACCTGATTTCTCTTTCTACAAATCTCGAACAACTGCTGGACGTAACTCTAAACTGGATACACTGAATCAACTGCCTTTATTTCTCTTTGTCTCGGCGACTTCACCGAAATTATCAGATTTGATAGGAGTTCTTAGAAGTCATTATCTGGAGATATTTTATTTCAGTGACGAACGGTACAAAAAATACTGAATTTATTTATGAACGTATTGTCGATACGTGTGGGGACGCCAGCCGGTTACTCCTCCAATTGTTTTCCGCTCATGTTCAGATTGAATAATAATAATAATAATAATATGTGACTGAAGTCATCTGCAGTTCTGTTGGCTATTTTTTTTCTTAAATAAATGAAAAAAATAAATAAACAGATGAATAATTCTTCAATGGAATCCTTATTTTATTCATAACTGAAGAAAAGTAGAAACAGTAATTATTTGAATAATCATAATAATAATTTTTATGAAGGGGTAAAATGGGATGAATTACGTGAATATTGAGAGTAAATAGTTTTTGTTGGATATCTTGGAATCTAGGGGAGATGGATTAATTTTTGTGAAGACCTTTTTTGTAGATCTCGTTCTGCTCTACAAAAAATCTCCTTATGATCATTTTGATGCCTTCAGTAGATTCTGAGAAATTGAATAAAAAAGGTCTTCAAGTGAAATTTCATTAATTTAGGTAATTTTTCTTGACTTTTTAATGAATATATCTCGGAATCTAGAGCAGATAGCTAAATATTTCTGGGGACCTTTTTTATAGAGCAAGATGAGATCTACAAAAAAGCTCCTCTCAAAAATTCCCCTATCTCCCCTAGATTTCAATATATCCCAAAAAAATTAAAATCCAACGAAAAATATCTCAACAAAATCACGAAAATTTCCCAATCAATACCAATCCTTCCAGCTTCCTGGAGCCCTCTGATACTCCTTAACATTCCTGATGTATTTCTCCCTCATTGTCTCCAAACTCCTCCTACTCCTGATGATATCCTCATCCTTCAAACAACTCTTCTCATGTTCAGCGAGTCTTATCAGATAATCCACTTTTTTCTCACAATCAGGAGAGCTTGACAATTCCCCTAGAAATTCCTTAGCCATGGGTACCAGACGGTAATTCTTACCCCTGGTATTTCTTCCTGGAAGTCGTTTTATAAATAATGGCACAGTGTCTGAAAATCCAGCAACAATTGCCTGGAATCTTTCAATCATATTTGAATCAACTGCCATTCCCGCCAAAACTGGTCCAGCAAAATTGAAACAATTGTGAGCAGCTATGATCACTTTTCCCTCCAGTGATTCCAGAAAATTTATGAAATTATTGCATCCTATTTCTTTGGAAACTCCAGCAACTTCTCCAGCACGTGAATACATCTGATTTCCCATTATGTAAAGCCCTGTGAGACCTATTGATAAAGCAGAAAATAAAGGAATAAAAAAAAAAAATGGCGGAAAAACTTTTCTTCACGATTTCTTAGCGAAAATAATTCTAAAAAATATAAAAAAGCATCTCTAAAAAATTGTTCATTTCATAAAAATAGGATGTAATGATTTAAGACGGGTCTGAAAAAGATAACTAATTTTTTTAAATGTTTAAAAACACGAGGTGGACGCGGCCATCTTGCAATGAGGGGAGAGAATATCCGAAGATGGCGGTGCAAGGACGTATCGACTATCTCGTATGTTTGAACATTTTTTAAAATTATTTATCATCCTGTAAGAATTCTCAGCTCGATTTATCCTGTTTTAATGGAATAAACAAATTTTTTGAGATATTCTTTGTATTTTTAAAAAAATTCTTTCGATGAGAAATCATGGAAAAATATTTTTTCGCCATTTTGGTATTTTTTTTTACCTTTTATGTAGTCAGATATGCCATTCTTTGGGTGGATGTACTCGTTGAAGACATTATTACCAGATTTCGCTGATATTTGAATTATTTCACAGTTTGGTTTTAGTCCTGTTGCCTCCAAATTTATGAACACGATTGAATATTCTGAGGTGGATGGAGATTTCAGTTGATTGTTGTTGTTTTCGAGGGGGCTGAGGGCTGATCTCAGGAAGGAAGTGTCAAACGCCATTTTTTGGGGGCTCAGGGGATTGTTTTCTGGAGAAAATTGAAGTTTATGGGTTATTTTTTATAATTTTTATTTTTTTTATTTTTAATAACGAAGTTTATCTCAGGAAGGAGTAGTTCTAGGGTAAAATGTCGAAAGACCTTTTTTGGAGAAGATTGAATCTTCTGTAAAAAATATTTAATGACATTTTCATGTAAAATCGATAATAAGTGAGATATTCATCAAGATGTGATAACTCGTGATAAGAAAATTTTTGTTCTTCATAATTTTGGATTTATCTGGGTAATGAGTGATTTTGGGGTAAAATGTCAAAAAACCTTTTTTGTAGATGACGAAATTTCCAACAAAAAATATCTTTTGACTTTTTTTCCTAAAATTACTCATTACCTAAATAATTAAATATGAAAAAAATGTTAAAGATAACGACTTCATTTTAGAAGAAAATGTCAGAAGACCTTTTTTGTAGCTGACAAAATTTCCAATAAAAATTGTCCTTTGACATTTTTCTCTAAAATCACTCGTTCACAAAATAATTCGATATCAAATTCGATTTAAAAAAAATCTCACGTTTTTCTCAAAATTCGGACAATCCCACACCAACTAATTAATAAAAATAATTTCACCTGATGTTCAATGAAATTCTCAGTGTCCGAAGTCCTCGAATGACTGAACTTGACTGACGAAACGTTTTTCTATCGACAAGGAACAACTGAATCTCCCACTATCTACTTCAATTATTTTTACCCGATGCTCAGATTTTTTTTTCGATAATAATAACAATAATTCATGAATTTTTCCTCAAAAATTTCAAATTTTTAAAAATCTAAAAAATTAAATTAAAATTAATTAATGCAATTATTTTTTATAAAATTTTTTGCCACAAAAATTGAGGCCATTTTATTAATTTTCAGTTCGATATTTCAAAAAAAAAAAAAAAAACAATTGATAGTAATCCACAGGATCACACAGACGTACACAGTATATCATTTGCATATCAAAAAGTATTTAATTATTATTTATATAAAAAATATCATGCAGCAATTATATAAAAAGACCTTTTTTTTACATTTTTTTTTGTGATTATTTGTAACAATTTTTTTTTTGTTTTCTCTGGGCTTACTCAACTATGAATAAGCGAGTGTACCTGTTCATGCCCGAATGTTTTTTTTTTACAGAAAAACTTTTTTATTGATTAAGTGGAATTTAAAACAAGAATTAACGATTTTAATTTTAAACCGATCAGTTTTTTGAAATATCTTGGAATCTAAAGGAGATATCGAAATTTCTGATAGGACCTTTTTTGTAGAACAAAATCAGTTCTACAAAAAAGGTCCTTTTGGAAAATCTTCATCTCCCTTAGAACCCAAGATATTAAAAAAAAATTATTCTAACGTCAATTTAACTCAGATTTTTTTCCATAAGTTCAGTTTTTGCTCAATATTTCGAAATCTACTGGAGATATCGAAATGTTTGTAAGGACCTCTTTTGTAGAGCAGAACAAGATCTACAAAAAAGGTCTTCTCAAGAATCTCGATATCTCCCTTATTTTTCGACATTATCTTCAAAAAAAGATGGCAAACTCAAATTTCATTTTCCACTAAATTAAAAAATCATTCAAAATAATCATTAAACATGGTTAAATATGTCATATAATGATAAACATAAGCATGATCAGATGTACTCACTCGATTCATAGAATCCCCCATCGATATATCGATTTATTTATTCTATTTCCCCTTTAGAAAATTTCATTAATCACTGAATTTATTTTTACAAATGAACATTTGTGTTTTTTTTTTCTTGCGTAATTATAAACATAATCATGGACTCGAATCACAACTCATTTGCAATGAATTTGAATTAAGTCATGCGAAAAAAAAAATTATTAGAAAAAAAATGAGAAAACAAAATTTTGACTTTAAATTTTTGTTTGTTTTTTTTTTTTTGTATAAATGCAAATGAATTTTTTCATGTTCGGACGTACAATTGTATTTTTTTATTGTCCGATAATGAAATTTATTTAATACAGAGGGAGTTTGAAACAACGGACGATATTACACGAAGACAATTAATTTTATTCAATCATTGGGATTTAATTGTTTATCGTTCAATTGTTTAAAGTTTATAATTATTAATCTTCAAGAAGTGATTTATTTGATAATGGAGAGGTAAAATTGAATAAATCAACTGTGAATATTCAGATTATATTGTTTCTTTTGTTGAATATCTTGGAATCTAGGGGGGATATGGAAATTTTTGTAGAGACCTTTTTTTTAGATTTTGTTTTGCTCTACAAAAAAGGTCCTGATGAATATTTTGATATCTACAGTAGATTCCAAGATATTGAACAGAAAAGGTCTTCAAGTGGAATTTCATTAATTCACATAATTTTTCTTGATTTTCGATGAATATCTCGAAATCTAAAGCAGATAGCGGAATATTCATAAAGACCTTTTTTGTAGAGCTAGACGAAATCTACAAAAAAGGTCTCAACAAAAATTTCAATATCTCCCTCAGGTTCTGAGATATCTCCACTTTTCTAAATTTACTGTTGATTTATCAAAAAAAAAAAAAAAAAAAAGCTATAAACACTGAAAATAATTTACGTATTTTAAAAATCTCGTATTTTTCACTATTTGTGGGTCATGATTTTATTTGCGGTAAAACAGAATTGTTCGCTGGGCAGTTGAAAAGCTGATAAACATGATAATCGACTCGAAAAAAAAAGAAAAAAAAATTGCATTTTCAAATATTGATCGCATGTACTTATTCTTGTAAAATCGTACCGTTCAGGTTTCTATTCAATTTTAACATCTAATTAATCCAACGAGAATTATCCCTCACCACTGATTAAAATTTATAATACGTTGGGACTATGTGGGGCATAATGGAATGATTAATAAACCAAAAAATTCATGAATCAATCATTTTTTTGGAGATATCTCGAGAACCAATGGAGATATCGAAATTTTTGATAATACCTTTTTTGTAGAGAATTTTATCAGCTACGAAAAAGGTCTTCTGACAAATTTTGATATCTCCTCTGGATTCCGAGATATTCATGAAAAACTTATTGAACAATCTCAATTCTTCTCTCCCATTCTGCCCCACCAATTTGTGGCGATTAGATGATCAAAAAAAATTATTTAATTTGACTCATCCAAGGACCTGCATTCAGCATCCTCAATTAATTAATAATAAATAATAATATCGTTATTTTTTTAATTATAAAACTCGAAAAACAGTCATGATCGATTCAACGATCCAAATTAATCAATAATCGATTTAATAATCGTAATTGGTCTTCGAGCTTAGTCTGACTATCGATCATTGATACTCATTCTCAATAAATATGAGAAATTGCATGCAAATAAACGAAAAAATTCCCCAATTCCCAACATTTTTTTTAATTTTCAATTTTTCAAATTTTTTTTTTCCTATTTTTCTCATTAATTAAGTCTTCAACGTGCATAAATTAATTATAATATGATCGATTTAATCATCACAGATAGATAATTAATTAATTTTAGATGATTAATTGATTTTTTCCATTTTTTTTTATAAAAAAAAATTAATTTTTCATTTTTATCAAGATTTTTTCAAAATTAATTCAATTGGCACATGTTCACGTTATTGCCAGCAATTACGTGTTAATGAATAATTAATTTTCATTTATTTATTTATTTAGAAATGAAATTATCGAGCGCTAATTTTTTTTTTTAATGAATAATTGAGAAAAAAATTAATTTGTGATTTTTTTGTGGGATTTTTTTCAATAAATTAAGCATGCAATTTTATTGATTATTCTACTGTTCCCGTGGGAAATCATTCATTCCTCATTTTTTAATAATTTTAGCGCTGATTAATTAATTTTAATTTGAATGGAATTTTTTTTCTACCATTTTCCTTCTACACTGTTGGGAACGGTAGGAATAGTCAGGGATGATCTGCGTTCAGCTCCTGGTGCTGCACTACCAGAGAATGGTTTTGTACGTTTTTTTAATTCTAGAGGGAATTAAAAGTTATTAATTATTGATTAATCAGTGATTTTGTTAAATTTTGACAATTTTTTTTTATATTAGTGTTTATCTCGATAATGAGGGGTTTTAGGGGAAAATGTCAAGAAACCTTTTTTATGGAGTATTTGATTTTCTATAAAAAAGGTCTTATGACTTTTTTCTCTAAATTCACTCATTATAGAGATAATTAAATAATTAACAAAAACAAAAATTTGAAATTTTGGAAGATGAATGAAAATTGTTATTAACTAATTGTTGATTATCTCGTAAAAAATTGATTTTAGATGAAAAGGTGAAAAAACCTTTTTTGTAGAAAATTTAATTGTCTACAAAAAAGGTCTTCTGATATTTTTGTGTAAAATAAATTGTTTACGAGATAATTAGATTTTTCAATGAGATATGAATAGGAAATTTAGTATTTTTATTGATTATGACATGAAAATTGATAATTATTGATATTAAAATGGAATATACCAGCAATGAGAAGCATCATCTTGCGTCGAGCCCCCCAAGCAGTGACTCCAATATCCATTAGATCCTGCTCAGTCAATGATACAAATGTCGACATGTCGATTTCATGAGATGTTAGCATATCTGATGATTAAAGCGATGAAAAATGGATTATAAAATGCGATTAATCCAATCAATCATTGATTAATAAAAATAATAAGCATGTGGATGTGCAATAAATGCATGAATAATTTTAAAAAACCTCAAAATTAGCAGAAAATCAAAGTTTATCATGAAATTTTAACTGAATATGGGATTATCTCGTAAACGAGTGATTTTAGAAGAAAATGTCAGAAGACCTTTTTTGTGGAAAATTTAATTATCTACAAAAAAGGTTTTCTGACATTTTTTGATAAAATCATTCATTTTTTAGATGAATTCGTTTTTAATAAAAATGTCAAATTTTAATTTTTAAAAAAGTTAATTTTTTTGTTTTCGTAAATATTCAATTATCTCGGTAATGAGTAATTTTAGGAAAAAATGTCATAAAACATTTTTTGTAGAGAATCAAATCTCCTACAAAAAGTGTCCTCAGACATTTTGTTCTAAAATCACTAGTTGACAAAATAATTCAATATTTACAAAAACAAAAAAAATTTCTCAAAAATTCAAATTCAAAATTTTTATTAAAAACCAAATTATCTCAGAAACAATTGACTCTATCAAAAAATATCAAAAGACTTTTTTTCAAAAAAATTAAATTCCCCACAAAAAAGGTCTCTTGAAATTTTCCCTTAAAACCCTCCATTTCCCTCAAAAACTCAAAAAAACTCACCAATCCATTTTTTATCCAATCCTCCATTGATCATAGCACTGGCCAAATCACTGTGACTCCCATTAAGAATTTTCTCCAGTCTCTTCTCCGGCGTATGATCCAAAAACATGGAATTCATGGCAATAGGAGTTTTGCAATCTCCCTCCTGGAAACTCATGACCTCGCCATACCCAATAGGAGTGGTTGGTTCATCCCATAGATCACTGGGTTCCCTGATCCCCTCAGCACTGGAGGCAGTCTGACTGAGTCCATATCCAGCCCAAGTGCTATTGGGCACCCTAAATTCATTAGGATTTGGTTTATTTTTCATAGCTTTAATCGCCAAAATTTTCCTCTGCTCATAATCAAAAGCCGTAAGTCTTCCAAATTTCTTCTCCCCCCCACAAACATCACTGGAAGCAACTTCAGCACTTCCAATTGGTGATACATTTCTCGGACTAATTGCTGGACTGGAAATTGTACTGGAAGCACTGGACAATGATAAATAACTATCTTTACTATCAACAATTAAATTTTTACCCCCATTATTAAAATTTCCATAACAAACTGGACCAAAACCTGGAGGTATATTTCCATAGACTCCAGTATGTCCAGTATTTAATAAATTTGTCTGCATTGTTTGTCTAGCAGCCATTAATTGTGCATTTGTATTTGTAAAACCAAATTGATGATGCATTATTGGTGAAAACATGTGCTGGAGGCTCCAGTTTGTACTTGGTGATGTTGAAATTGGTGATACGCAGTAGGGTGATGGACTCTGGGTGTTTATTGTTAAGAAATTGGTAAATTTATCAGATATATTTTGATTCTGGAGAAGATTTCCAGCTCCTGAATTTGGTATATTGTAAGTTGCTGGAATTTCTGGAATAATACGTGACTCTTCCAGGTTTAGAAGGTGTCTGCGGGCCTCGTAAATGTTGCCTGCATTGCGTTCGACACCTTTTATTATTACTGATAGAGAATTTTGTTTGGGTTTGTGAAGAATATTTATGAAGACATCTAGGCTCTGCATCAGGCTGGAGATTCTCTCTGTGTCCATGGGGGGTTGAGGACTGTCTGGAAGATCGAACATCAGGACAAGGGGGAGAGAACCCAGGAGCTGTTGGCGTGCTAGGTATACGTTGTTTATGGCACCTGTTATGATTACATTGCTCTTCTTCAGACTTGGAATATTGGGATCTCCAGCGTCTGGAAATATTATCTGTGTTGTGGTACGTTGCATTATCTGCTTTAGATTGCTAGATTGTTTGCCTAGGACTATTGAGTGGTGTTGTGGAGATATTTCCATTGACATCTGCACTTGTATCTGAGACTGCAAGAGTTGGGAGATTTAGTTTTTGGGGATTATTTAGATAATAAGGGGGTTTAGGGGAAAATGTAAAAAAATCTTTTTTGTGGAGAATTTTATTTTTTATAAAAAAGGTATTATGACTTTTTTTCTCTAAATCTACTGATTAAGGAGATAAATAGACAATTGACAAATACGAAAATTTCAAATTTTGGAAGATTAATAAAAATCTTTGTTGATTAATTGTTGATTATCTCGTAAACAATTGATTTTAGAGAAAAAAGTCAAAAGATCTTTTTTGTAGGGAATCTAATTATCTTGAAAAAAAGTCTTTTGAGATTTTTTGGTAAACCCAGTAGTTGAGGAGATAATTAAACAATTAACAAATTCCAAAATTTTTAATTTTTTAAGTTTAGTAAAAATGTTTGGTAACAAATCGTTTCTTATCTCATAAACTATTGATCTTAAAGAAAAATGTTAAGAGACCTTTTTTGTAGGGAATTCAATTCTCTATAAAAAAAGTCTCCTATAATTTTTCTCTAAAACCACTCGTTTTCGAGAAATCAACAATTAACAAAAACCTGAAATTTAAATTCTCCATTATAATTGGATAAAATGGAAACTTACTGCGAGATTTTTGCACATGTGATGAATAAGAAAAATAGTAGCTTCTTTCACTTGAAGAACTTCCCATTCACAGCCTTTGACAACAACAAGTGTTGCATGAAGTTTTGGTCTTGTGCGAAACATCACTTGAACATTGTATTTCTCCTGAATTTTAACGATGTAAGGAGATGTAGAGTCTGGATGATTGTACATGGCACCCATTATCGGTAGTTCGAATGAGAAAATCAATGGTGTCAAGTTCTAATGACAATAAATAATTTTATTTTCACTTCCAATGAGAAAATTTTTAATTATTCAATTATCTCAATAACGAGTAATTTTAGAGAAAAATGTCAAAAGACATTTTTTGTGGGGAATTTAACTATCTACAAAAAGTGTCTTTTGACATTTTTGTCTAAAATCAATTGTTCATGAGATAAACACCAAAATTAAAAAAAAAAAGACTAGATTTTTCACATGTTTTTAATTAATTAATTATCTTGGTAATGAGTAGTGCTGGAGAAAAATGTTAAGAAACGTTTTTTGTGGGGGAATTTGATTGTCTAGAAAAAATGTCTCTTGACATTTTTGTGTCAAGTCAATAGTTTTCGAGATTTATGGGATTTTGTGAAATAGTGAAATTAGGAAATTTGAGGAAAATTGTAAAAATCACGTGATAAATTGATTTTGATCAATGGAAATTTACCCTGACACGTGCCCGAGCCTTCTCCACACCCTCCATCTCTCCAGCAATGGATACTTGATTGCTTTTCTCTTGGTGATTGCTACGATTGCTGTCAGGAAAATGAATGTGACATCCTGTCTCTTCCATAACTCGTTTTATCGTTAAACCCCCCTTTCCAATTATGTGAGAGTGGTCTGTATAGCTTACATCTAGCTTCATTGTCACTCGCATACTCTGCTATAATACACAATAAACAAAACAACACAATTTAAACAAGATTAAATCAATAATAATTGAAAAAAATTGTAAAATAAAAAAATTCAAATTTTTTCAGTTCTGTTTATTGCGTTTATCTCGTACCTCGAAGGGTTTTAGAGAAAAATGTCAAAAGACCTTTTTTATTGCTGACAAAATTCCTCACAAAAAATGTCTTTTGACAGTTTTCTCTGAAATCACTCAGTTTCGAGATAAACACAATTAACAAAACCAAAAAAATTTTTTTAATGAAAAAAGTGTATCTTAAATTTTTTTGTTAATTATCCATCTATCTCAATAATGAGGAGTTTTATGAAAAAATGTCAAAAGACATTTTTTGTAGAGAATTGAGTTTTCTACAAAAAAGGTATTTTGATATTTTCTTTAAAATCAATTGTCAACGAGATAATTACGTATTTAACAATAGATGAAAATTCCGAATTATCAAATCTCAAATTTTAATTAAAAATTGAACAGGTGATATTTATTTATCTTACCCGTGTGTCCAATATTTGCATAATCTTCTCTTTAGCAGATCCCACGTCATCTACACGACCCGCGACCTTTATATGTGGATCTTAAAATACATAAAATGAAGTTATTTATAGATAAACTTATTTACACAAAAACATGTTACATTCAATGTCGTATATCTTGGTAACGAGGGGTTTTAGGGGAAAATGTCAAAAAACCTCTTTTGTAGGAAATTCAATTCTCTACAAAAAAGGCTTTATGACATTTTTGTCTAAAATCAATAGTTTACGAAATAAATGCAATTAACAAATTTCAAAAAATTGATCTTTTAGATTATGAAATTTTTAATTAACTAATTAGTCATAAAATCGATAGGATCATACGATAAATCATGGAAATTTCGAAATTTAAAATAGCTCATTTATTTCGTCATACTGATAATAAAACAACAATTAAATCGTAATTTCCCAATTAATTCGTATTATCATCAATAAATTAATTAATGGAATTTTTATCGTTGGAATAAACATGTTTATGACTTTCTAACTGAATTAGACTTGTATGAATGGAAGGTTCCTGCGTATATTTTACATCTAATCGGTTCATACAACTGAGGGGAAAAATACGGTAGCTATGAATCACCCAAAAATTTTCCATTCTTTACATTTCTCTAAAAATAAAATTATCTTGTAAACGAGTGATTCTAAACAAAAATATCATAGGACCTTGTTTGTTGGAAATTTAATTCTCTACAAAAAATGTCTCTTAACATTTTACTCTAAATCTATTCATTTTCGAGATAATCAAACAATTTTAGTTCAAGAAAAATCATTTTTTCAAAAGTTCGATTTTTTTTAATTGAATTATTTCGAGAACGAGGGGTTTCAGAGGAAAATGTCAAAAGACCTTTTTCGTAGGAAATTTAATTATCTACAAAAAGGGTCTTTTGACATTTTAGTCTAAATCTACTTATTGAATAATTACAAAAATTCATTTTTCAAAAATCGAATTTCGCAAAATTTCGGAAACTTCCAGTGATTATGATTATTTTTAATTGAATGTATATTATGTACATATTTGTGACATATAAACCGATAGCCACAAGTCACGTAAGATCGGAATTGACGTAATTCTCGAGTGATGGAGAGACGGTACCGCGTGACTGCTCGATTGATATCGAGTCACTGTTTGTTATTAATCATGTTATTAATTGTAAAATTTATTGTTTCATTGAACAGTATTGACCATTCACTTGTTCCAATCAATAATGTTACGTGGGAAAGGTCATAATTAATTTATAATTGATTAAAAATCAATTAAATCTGAATTTTCTTGATTTCAATCAAAATTAAAATTTTGTTTTTCGTGAATATCTCCGAATCTAATGGATATCAAAATGTCCAAGAGGAACTTTTTTGTAGAGCAAAATCAGAGCTATGAAAAAGGTCTTATGCAAAATTTCCATATCTCCTCTAGCTCCAGAGATATTTCCAAAAAACTAAAAACTAAAATTCTAAAAATTTAATTTTTTTATTCAGATTGAAACTTTGTTTTTTGTAAATATCTTTGAATCTAATAGAGATATCAAAATTTCTCAAAAGACCTTTTTTGTAGCTCTCAGTCTGCTCTACAAAAAAGGTCCATTTAAACATTCTGATATCTCCATTATATTCGAAGATATTCACGAAAAACTAGAGTCCATCACAATAAAAACTGATTAATCTCATTTTTTACAATCAATATTTCCTAATTAATCAATTAATTAACAATTAAACTGACCTTTCTTGGATTTAGCTCCAATCTTCAGCCTCGATGGCCACGTAATCACGGTATTAGTCTCGTCCATAATCTGTGGAAAATTTCCAAAAATCATAAATTCAAGTTTTAATAATTTTTAATTAAAAAGGCATTTTTTTAACATAAATCAAAGCAAAAAAAAAACACGAGCATTTGTAAACACTAAACACAAATAAAGCTGACGCAATGGGCAATTTTGGAGGATTCCAAGCACAAGCAAAAATAGCAAAATCAAGAGAGATTTTTGAAAAAATGCAAAAAGAGGATTAAAGCTAGAATAAACACGAAAAGGTCATTACCACAGTCATTTTCGTGGCTGTTTACTCAATCTCTTGATGAAAATCACGTTCAATCTTTAATTTAAATCACTATAAATTGATAATAAATCAAATACATGACAATTAATTCATCATTTTAAATTAAATAATTTTTTTCCAATTTTTAACTTTTCATTTTAATTAAAAAATCTATTTTTATTTCACTTTGATAATTAATTCAATAAATTAATTAACTTTTAAACACTAAAATTCACTCAATTTAATTAACAAAAAAAAGTTTATCAATTTTTTAAATAAAAAATGTCCAAGGTGGAGTGACTCAACGATTTTAATTGCACAAGGACAGGTGAATAATTATTTTGAAGGTATTTTATGTTGGATATTGAATGTAGTACTGCACTGGTAAGACAGTGCTGACTGACTAATTCGTGATAATGTAACGGGGCTGTTGACTATGAGCCGCTTCCCACTCGATTATTATTGTTATTATTATTATTATTTTGCCCCACCAGACGGAATAAACTCGTGGGGACATGTGTGTACATGTCTTCAAGTGTATTTTTATATATTTTTATTTTTTTTCTTCATTTTTTCAATTTTTTACTTTTTTTTTTCTTAAATTTTTATTAAAAACTTGATTAATTAAATTGTAAAAATTGTTTAATTGAGTGAATTAATCGGTATATTAATTTAATCAATTAATCAATTTGTTTATTCGGGAAAATTGACTGTTTATTAATTTATTTTAATTAATTGAACTGAATTATCAAAGAATTTAATTAATAAAATGGGAATTTTTTGTAAAGGAAAAAGGGATAATTATTATTTAGACACTCACTTTGCGAAAAAATACACTTGCGGACTCTGGTGTCTCGTCATCACCTGTAAACAATAATTATAAAAGTGATTGAACATTGATTTATTGATTAAATCAAGAAAAATAATTTTATTTTTACAATTTTTTCTGGAAAGATCTTGGAATCTAGGGGAGATATTATAATTTTTGATAAGACCTTTTTTGTTGGTCTTCTTCTACTCTACAAAAAAGATTTTTATCGAAATTCCCCTATCTCCCCTAGATTCAAAAGTTGTTTTCCCAAAACTTGAAATTAAAGAGAATTGGCAAAATTTAAATTCAAAACGTCAGTTTATCGAAAATATTTACGAATCTAGGGGAGATAGGGAAATTTTGATAAGGACCTTTTTTGTAGAGAGGAAGATGAGCTACAAAAAAGGTCTTTACGAAAATTTCCCTATCACCTCTAGATTCAAAGTTATCCTCCAAAAACTTGAAATTATAGAGAATTTTCAAAATTTCAATTAAAAACTCAATTTTTTTGAAAATATCTCCAAATCTAGGGGAAATAGGGGAATTTTTATGAAGACCTTTTTTGTAGCTAATCTTTTCCTCTACAAAAAAGGCCCCTACCAAAATTCCCCCATCTCCCCTAGATTTCAAAATATTCCCAAAAAACTAACCAAAAATCCCTTAAAAATCAAATTAAATCCCCTTTAATCAATAAATTACTCAATTTACCAAGCAACATGTGTTCAAGTTTGCGTCTGTCAACTCTGAAACGCTCTCTATGTAGCTCATCAAGACTGCTGAGGTGTAGAGTCTCAAGGAGCTCCAAAAGCTCTTCTCTACTCTCATATCCAGGCTGACCAGAGAGACTCGTTGTTGTCGTACCCTCTGACGTCTCCGACATTGTCTCGACTTGAATCAAGTCGTCTGGTTTCATTTTTTCCTTTCTTTCTTCTAAAATGAATTAATTTTTTTCATTAATTGTATTTTTTTCATCAAAAAATTGTTAATTAATTAATTAATTAATTTAATGATTAATTGAAATTGTTGAAAAACTAATTGAATCATTCATTAATTTATTAATTTAAAAAAATTGAATTATTAATTTAATTCAATTTAAATCGGAATTGAATATTTTCTCTCATCATGAATTTAAAATTGATGGAAAAATCAATAAATTTGAATTGATACGTTAAATCTAAACATTGAAAAATAGCCATAAAATGATCAAGGTCATGATAACTCAAGTATCAACACCATTTTGAAGACTCTGGGTGATATTAACGTACAAATAATTATTTTTATTTTCAATTAAAATTAATAAAATTTTCACTTTTTTTTTTAGTCATTTAATTTTCACAATTTCACTCAAAAAATAATGAATCAAGAATTAATTCCAAAATTATTGAATTTTAGTTGAAAAAAAGAAAAACCGTTACAAGAAAAAAATTGAAAATTTTGCACTTGAAAAAGACTCGAGAGAAAAATTTTTTTTTAAATTAAAAAAAAATATTATTTAAATTAAAATTAATTAAGGTAATAATAAACTCACCTCAAATTAAAAAAAAATCCCACAAAATTATATATTATTTTTGATGGAGAAATTGGAGAACCGTTGTCTGTGGAAATCAAAGAGGGAATGAATTTATTACCATGAAAATATTGAGGGAAAGGTGCGTTTAATCGAGTTGAATAAGAGGGGATGATATTTGTGAAGACACGTAATTTAAAATTCTTAGAAATATGTACGAATTTTAACGAATTTTACCTCTTGCTTTCAGCGTCGTACGGTCTACTGAATTTATTTCTTCACTCTGATGCTACGATTTAGCGATTTTATTGTGGGATGTGGGGTGGGGGGGAGGATTCTTATTTAAAAATTGACGAATCAGAAATAAGAGTGAATTCCCCCTCATTTCAAATGGGTCATTACACCTCTGAGGAGAGAAAAAAAAAATTGTTTACATCATTCGTGCGCCCAAGGAACAAAGAGACACGTGTCTGCGGGGTTATTTTTCAGTGTTGGAGGATTCTTTTGTGTGTTGAACACCTTCGAAAATGTAAATAAGATATAATTTGGGTTGAATAAATTTTTTTTTATGGAATTTTAGGTAAATTTGTGATGGAGGATTTATCGGGTTTGAGGGAATAATTGATTATCTCGGTAATTAGTGGATTTAGAGAAAAATGTCATAAGACATTTTTTGTGGGAAATTCAATTATTTATGGAAAAGGTCTCTCGAAATTTTTTGATAAAATGAATGATTATCGAGATAGATGAAATTAGGAAAATGGAAAAATAAAAAAGATCTCTTTTTTTTGTTAATTATTCATTTATCTCGCAAAGAATCCATTTTTGAGGAAAATTTCAGAAGATCTTATTGCAGGAAATTAAATTTTCAACAAAGAGTGTTTCTTGAAATTTTTCTCTAAAATCGTTCTCTATCGAGATATATTAAAATTTAACGAGATGTGAAAATTAAATTTTTTTTGTCATTACATTAATTAATTACAAGACTCATAAACTTTACAATTGATTAATAGTCATTATTATTCATTTGTGGTGAAGGGGCGAGGTCAATTTTTTATATAAATAGAATGAATCACATGATTTAATTTTTTTTTTTATAATAAAAATCTTACTTACAATTTAAATCCCACTAATAATGATAAATCATCACTTTTTATTCTCAAAGTATTTATTGATTAAATCGAAAGGATTCAATTTTGACGAGTTTGTTAAATAATTAATATTCTTCCCCTATTAATAATTTATTGCCTTTTTAATACATGAATCTCTTCTTATTCTTTCCCTATTAAATAACAAATTTAAATTAATTCAAAAAAATTATTTAATGATTAACGAGAAATGACATGAAAATTTGTGAGTTTTTTTTTATCGATATCTCGTAATCTAGAGAAGATATCGAAATTTTTATGAGGACCTTTTTTGTATAGCTCTCAATCATCTCTACAAGAAAGGTATTATGATAAATTTTCCTAGAGTTACTCTTTCTCGAGATATCTAAGAAATAATGGAAGTTTTTTTATTTATTTAATTGGAGTTTTAATGAATAATTTTTTTAAACTAAAACAGAAGCATTAAGAGCGCTCATTGCCCTTGACTCCTTGATTTCGATATAAAAAATGCGTTAGAGACATTGAATGAATCAATTAAATAAATCCTTATTAATAATATCAATTAAATTTCATATCAACAATGAGTCGAGACCTAAAAAAAAATAGGCGCGGCTGATCCAGCTGTAGGTTCTAACGTGGATACGTTTATGGAATCCGTCGATCACTGCATCTGGTTGAATAGTCACCATGCATCGATATTTATTTAATACCATCTATCGGTATCTTACCTTAGAATGGCGTTGTGCTATAAGATTGCCGATAGATGTCACTAAATGACGAATTTTCACAAAATCACCCTTCCTCTCAAAATGAAACCATAGATGTATCCACATCAAAAACTATTTTTGGCGCAATTTAGTCAATGAGAATAACACAAAACAAGATGTAATGGACCTTTTTCTCCTCTAATGTTACTGAGTTAATTGATAGAATAGAAATAATTATTCAAGGTTTCTTTAGTGCTCATTTATTACTTAATTAATTTGCCGCGGTGCTTCAGTGCCAGGGTTCAGAAATGAAACACTAACTCAGGTCAATTACAGATAAGTCTCCGTGTATTTTATTTAAACAAAATAAAATAATTCATTACATTCAGTTACAATCATTATTCACTTGACAATTGTCAGTTTTCGGTTTATTTCTCAGTAATCACTCCCCTCCTACTTCTCAGGTTTATTTCGGTACGGTTCGATCGGTAAAACAGGAGTTTGCTCAGTTGTAAGGAGTGAGAGGTTACTTTTTCCGGTGGCCGATACAAATTAATCTACACTCGTGACCATTTGTATCGGTTTACTCTTCAATTAAATATCGGTTCAATACTCAAATAACTCGTTTCTAGATCTATAGCATTTCCGGTAAATTTTCCCCAACTACTCAATTAGAGATAATCTTGAAATAATTCCTCAGAGAGGGCCACTGCTTTTACGCATCGGGACCCTATTCTTTGGAATACTCCAATCCAATAATATCATCAAAATTAAACAAATGAAGATTATGAATCTCATTGAATAAATTAACATCAATCCCGCGGTTATTACTCCCCCACAAGATATGAAAATAATTATTTCTCTAATTGGTACTCTCATTCTTTCCCCACGGCGGTCTCAACTGTTTACCAATCCAACTACTCGAATAGCAATGACGAGATCTATCTCTATCTATTCCATTGGTTGGCTATATCCCTCGTTTGAGGAGAGCAAGTGGCCGAAACAATGACCAGATTTCACCCAAAAGAGTGATTCTAACCTCGAAACTACATCCGCGATTTTACCCCTTTTCCGTGGCTCAACCAACACCAGCAGGTGTCTTGCAAAATCGATTCTACCAACGCCAGCAGGCGTCTTGCAAAATGACTCAACCAACGCCAGCAGGCGTCTTGCAAAATTGACTCGACCAACGCTATTAGGCGTCTTACAATATTGACTCGACCAACGCTAAATGGCGTCTTGCAAAGATCGTGATTAATCCTTTTCAGAATTACTCACCCAAAAAGTGTACCAGAATATTTTGCCACGACCTTACAGTCGGAGTGCACTGGTGCTGTGCACTGGTGAATTAAATTTTCGCTCTCCTCACCCGAATTTAATACCACTGAGCCCACATTTGACTTGCGAGAGAGACTGGCGCTCATGCGTACCCTACCGGTGACTTCTCGACTTACTCTGGTATAATCACCGGGTGATTTTACCGACTGATACTTTCATCATAAAATAAATAATTTATTAATTCTTACGTTTTGTTTATTCATTTATTTTAACTTCTCACAAAGATAACATTGAAGTTTGAGTGATGAACAGTCCAGGGATTCCTAAATCAGTAAATCAATCTTATCCATAAGGCTATGAGTTGCAATGACACTTTAAGTTTTTCCCAAAATCCAGAACTCTCCTCAAGCTCTTCACAATCAGTTTGTGGGACATTTTCCAACTCAGATAGATCAACACTAGCGTTACGAAGTTCTTCTCTGAGTTCTTCGATTATTGTCTCATTAAGTTCTTTCGTACGTGATATAATGAGCCCACTACATTCACAAGGTACCAATCTCGGGCAGAAGAGTGTTCCTGCATATGTTTTGTAATCAGTGGCAAATACTGTTTGGACTACAGCAGCTATAAAATCGGATAAAGAAATAAAAGAAAAGAATTTTACGATTTTTCTCATCATCAAGTGAGTTTGAGATGTTTGTTTGAGAATATCTTGCGAAGGAAGAGGTTTAAAGGAGGAATTTATAGAATCTTTTTTATAGCTCATAAAATTCTCTACAAAAAAGATCTTATTAAATTTTCCTTCAAAATTGATAAACTCGGAGATATTTACAAAATAGGCTGGGCTAAATGGTGACAACAGTATCACGAAAGAGCTTGAAGAGAGACCGCTTCATCCATAATTGAATTTAATCATAAGCAAAATAGAATGGTATAATCATAATTGGATCACTGGAGGAAACAAAACATCTCGGAAGTAAACCAAGTGACAAATTTATAGGAAGGCTCCAAGACCATCGAAGTGGATGAGGCCGAGGAGGTGACATAATTCCAGAGATCTAGGGATTGCACGCGGGAGTTGGAGTTTCAGGTTCAGTTCAGGTTGACAAAAATGGAAACGGTCACCAACTCTCTCGTTAAAAATTTCGTATTCCCCCAAAATCTATAATTTTGTATTTTTGAACTTAAAAAAAAATGAAACTTACTTGGCAAGACCACTTGCAAATCTCCAGAAACCAACTCGTATGCAATCGTTTTCCTCTCGGCTGTAATGAAAAGCAAGAAACATGTACATGAAACACAAGTGCAACTGAATGACAATAAGATTCAGTTCAGGTTGAGAAAAATGAAAACCGATACAAACTCTCTCATTAGAAATTTCATATTCATACAAAATCCATAATTTTGTATTTTTGAACTGAAAAAAAATGAACTTACTTGGGAAGTAAATTTGCAAAACTCCAGGACTCGACTCGTATATACCAGCTCTACTCCCGACTGTAATGAAAAGCAAAAAACATGTACATGAAACAGCTGAGTAACAATAAATCATTTTAGACGCAATTTATTTCGACCATCATTTTACATAATGCTTATTCATTGAAACAGGCATGAGGCATCGTTAAGAGGATTATTCCTTTTAAAAAATCCATTCATAAAATAATCAGCTAATTTCTATTTTTAGATTTTTTTTCAACTTCCCGGGATAGGATTATTTATTGTAATCACCCCAAAAATCGAAAATTTAATTGTCATCATATCTCCACGTGTCAAGGTCTGTGTGTGGCCGAAAATTTCATCCAAATATATCTCGTGAACAGATGATGCGCTCGAGGCCCTTTAATATCCAATATTATGTAGAGGGAGATAATAACCGTGAACCTTAATGGTTCGCTCTCACTTTTACGCCCCGAAAATCGGGAGCGAGCTTGCAAGCGACCAACAATATCCCGTACATCAACCGCTCCACTAGTTGAATTTTTTATGACTTGAATGTTTAATTCTTATGTGATTTTTTTATTAGGATATCATATACGGTACCTGGAGGATTATCAATGGCGTTCGGAGTAAATATATATCGTTCCCGCAGAACTCCATCTGTGTAACTTATATTACTGCATCGACGCGCTGGTGATCGTGACTGTATTACGTACCAAGTACCCAGAAACTGAAAAAACAATGTTTTTATAATTCGTAAAACATGAATAGGTCTGAAACTAACGGTTTTAGAGGAAAATGTCAAAAAACATTTTGTGTAGAGAATTTATAAGCCTACAAAATAGTACATCGTGTAATCAATAACTCACACGCGGCGGACCCGGGTTCGATTCCCAACGGTTACACTAGTGAGATACTAACTAGTATAAAAAGTCTTGTTTCAGGGGGCAGAACAGGTGGGAACAAACTGTAAAAACCCGAAAGGGTATACGGAAGGAAAACATTTAATTTTAGTACATTGTGTAATAAGTGTGTAAAGTGAAACTTTTTTGTACGTACGCGTTACACATACTATTTTTTGTAATATCTGCCAAAGTTCGCTTTGAGGGGCAATTTGGAGTGCAAAGTGTTTGTTTTGTGCACGGAGTGCGTAAAATAAACACTTTACGCACGCAAAAATGACCCGAAAAGTGAACTTTTACGGCAAGTATTGCAAAAAATGTCTTTTGACATTTTTCTCTAAACCCTGTAGTTTACAACATATTCCCAAAAATATCCGTACTAATCCTTAAAACCTTCAAAACTCCCTCAAAAAATATTAATATTTATATTCAAGGCCATTACCCGACTCATTTCGAATCCTGATTGAGGCTTCATGCTTGGGCATCCCGCAGGATAATTACGAGCTCGAGCAATCGCCAGAATGCCCAAGAGAACAGCCAGAGTCCTCAGCAAAAACATCTGGTGAAATTCAATCATAAAATGAAAATGAATATTCACAGGTTCAACCAATCGGTTCTGTATCCCACAGATTCAGAGATATCTATCAAAAATTCAAATTAACTTGTCTCAATTAATTTTCTTCCTTTAGGTAACTGAATTAGAAGAAAAACATACGGTATTAGAGGAGAGCTGGGTAAAATGGGACATTAGTGAAAAAGCATTTTTACCTGATATCCAGACACTATTTTCTCCCCAAAAAATATTGGAAACAGTTAAAAATATTTCAATCTCTGTTATTATGACATCTCAATTCGTACTATATTTTTAAACGCAACATTCCATGAATCACGATTAAATAATTTTATATTAGTTTTGTAGTCTATGATGTGAATTCAATTATTCCCCCATTGATTATACAAATAAAAACTTCAAGGGTCAGAATGAATTAATTTCAATTTTGTCTCTAATAATAAAAATGAGGGAATGAAACATGATTGAATTTATCTCAAGTAATAATATTTAAATTAAAAATTAAAAAAATTAAAGTTTAAAGTCAATTTTTCGAGTGTATATTTTAAATTAAAGAAATTAAAAGTTTGAGTTTACATAATAAACTTATTGGACTCACAATTTGAGGGTGATTCTCTCGAACACACTTTCAAAATTTACAATATTAGAATCTAATGAATTGATAATTTTAAAATATTGAATCTATATAACGCACCAAGAAGTGACAACTACTTGTACAATTGTTGGTAAAAACACAAATAAGTCATGGAAGACTTCAAAGAAAAATGAAGTAAAAACTCCAGAGTAGAAACCACCTTAAGTGGTTGATATGATCAAATCAAAGATTTGCGAGGGAACTGGAGCGTAACGCTCCGTGCAAGTAATTTTGTATACACGTCCTGAGAGACTGTTCTTAGGAAACTCGGAAGAAAATTCGGGGACTACTGAGGTATCATCTCTGGCTCGAGATTTCCCTTTCCCAGTTCATTAGCTGGATGTTTCGGGGTTTTCCCCATCCCTTCCACATTCTGCTATACAGACTTGAAATTATTGATTGTTCTATTTATAATTAATTATGATTATTTCTTGAAAATAATCTATAGGATCACATGGTTCTTTTCATAATCGAAAAAGAATCATTTTAATGTTTTTATTCATTTGAAATTATTATTTTTCTTCAGGTATAAAGAATAATCATTATAAAATGAATTATTTCTTTCTGATAACAATGAAAAGAAAAATTTTAGGCTTTTGAAAATGGTTTTCTTGGTCTGATTGATTTAATCAATTAATTGATTAACTTATTCATGGATGCGAAAATTAATTTATCTGTTCAGGTAAATCGGGAGTTGGGCGCGCTTGAGTGTTCCTTCTCCATTTAGGGATTAGATGTTTATTGATGAGTGAAATGCGTACCTATTTGCCCCAGTTATCGAGAAAATGCAATCAGTATGTGGGACTTTTTCCTTTTACATAGAATTCCGCCCATTATTTATTATTAATTTGAAAGTGGATGTATAACGCACGAAGGGCGTTGAGTGCAACAGGGATTACCTTGCCTAAATTACTCTACTATCTGTTTTCCGGTAGATTTTATTTTGGGAAATTTGTAGATAATTTATCTCCGAAAATATATATTTGGACTCGACCAATTCGACCCGAAATCAGGGGATTTTGTCATTATTAAATCTCAAAAATATCTTAACCATTTTGAGTAGCAATAGAATTATATTTTTTAACGATTAATATTCAAGAATATCCAAATTTTTTTGATTTTGTTATTCATTTCATTTGATATATCTTGTCCGAGCGATGCCGGAGGGAGGGCTAGCCTTTAATGATAATTGAAATTCATTAAAACGGAATCCGACTATATTTTCGGAGATAAATTATCTACAAATTTCCCTTTGAAAAAAACCATATAACTTCTTCTGTCACCGTTCTATTTTGATACTAGTAGGTAATATACATATGACTATGACTATATTGATGAATATATTAATGTATGTATCTGAGTATACGTATATACAATATACATATAAATATAGGCATGATATACCTCTATCTATGACTAGGGTATATACCTGCTCTGGTGATTCAGGAACAACGGAACAACAACGTGACAGCGTTGATGAGGCATTCCGCACCGTTTCGAAAAGAGGAACAACATATTTGTTTTTTTGTTGGAAATGGGCTTCATTATATAAGGGGGCTCGCAGATGTTATTTGTAGTCGAAAAAATTCAAAAATAATCTTTCTGTTTAAGTTATAACAATCAGAAAATTCGACTGAGCCACGAATAGATAGATATGGTTTTGAAAATTTATATCTCAATAATTATGCATTTTAGGAGGAAAGTACGAAAGGAATTTTCTGTCGGGAAAAGATGGGAGAAAACGAAAAAAAATACCGATCGGGAAAAGTGGAAATTATAATTTTTTTAATAAATAATTGGAATGGGAATTGGAGAATTAAGACCACTCATTGCCTTTGACCCCTGACAGACTGGTGCGACGGTAAAGCGACGCTTGAGCGACTGTTGCTTTGTTCCACAAAGTAACGCTTGAGCGACGGTCGAGCGACGGTGAATAAAAATGGCGGACCGTTGCTCGACCGTCGCTCAAGAGTCGCTAAAAGTCACGGTAGAAAAAAAAAAATGGTGGACCGTTGTTCAACTGTCGCTCAAGTGTCGCTAAAAGCGACGGTAGAAAAAAAAATGGCGGATCGTCGCTCGACCGTCGCTCAAGTGTTACCAAACGCGACGGTAGAAAAAAAAATGGTGGACCGTCGCTCGACCGTCGCTCAAGTGTCGCTAAAAGCGACGGTAGAAAAAAAAATGGCAGACCGTCGCTCGACCGTCGCTCAAGTGTCGCTAAAAGCGACGGTAGAAAAAAAAAATTGCGGACCGTCGCTCGACCGTCGCTCAAGTGTTACCAAAAGCGACGGTGGATAAAAATGGCGGACCGTCGCTCGACCGTCGCTCAAGAGTCGCTAAAAGTCACGGTAGAAAAAAAAAATGGTGGACCGTCGCTCGATCGTCGCTCAAGTGTTGCTAATAGCGACGGTAGAAAAAAAAAATGGTGGACCATCGCTCGACCGTCGCTCAAGTGTTACCAAAAGCGACGGTGGATAAAAATGGTGGACTGTCGCTCAAGTGTCGCTAAAAGTGACGGTAGAAAGAAAAATGGCGGACCGTCGCTCGATCGTCGCTCAAGTGTCACTGAAAGCGACGGTCGCTTTCCTGTTTGACCCTCGTGATCATTCCACTCTTGTTTCAATTCAAAATGTTTGAAATTCAATAACCCATGTTCATAAATTTAGAACATTGAACATTGAAATTCTGTGACGTTCCGATTCTAGATTTTAAGAATTTTATCCGTTAATTTTAATGACAGAATCTCTAGTTTTATGGGTGTTGTACTAATGACATATTCATAGAACAATATTCTAAGAACATGGTAAAGATTGCTATGTACATGATAAGCATATTACCATGGACAAAGCAAATATTCCTATGGAGACATGGTAAATATTCCCATGGAGACATGATAAACCTTCCCATGGGGACATGGTAAACATTTCCATGGGAACATGGGACGTACTCCCATGGACATAGTAAGCATTCCCATAAACTTGGTAAGTTCTCCCATGTTGTCTTGTAATTTCTATCATGTACAACATAGTAATGCATCCCATGGACCAATGGAACGTTTACCATACGACATAGTAGAAGTTACTATGTAGGCTCAGTTAAAAACTCTTTTACTATGTCGCATGGTAATCTCTACTATTTTATTCTCTCCGTGTTGGTACGGCAGCGGCGACGTGTTTGTTCTTACTGCGTGCCCATAATAAGATCTAGTTCCCTCACACCTTCTGTCTATTACTATCCTTTCTTCCCGCTTTTCTTACCTAAAGTTCCTTTTTTTCAATTTTTCCTTTTTTCTCTTCTTTTATCTGTCGCCTATCCTATAAGGGGTGGGGGTTAAAATTAACGCTGGAATAACGATGGTCTCCGGGAAAGTGATCTAGACTAATACAAATTGTGAGTGAATTCATTGACTCGACTGTGCTGGGGTGTTCAGGGGAGAAAAACTGGTATGGAGTGGTGTTTTCTGGCCTGGAACATCATGGTGATAGCGGGGGTTTGTAATCCGAGATATGAATTCCATTAAGTATATGCGGAATAGAGACTATTTGGAAATATTTTAATGGGTAGCTGGAATATCGCTGTATTATGCTGATTACTGTTTACGGGATCGAATGAAATTCATTTCAGCCTTATGAATTTTCATTTCTGACCGCTATTAGCTCGGCGTCGTCAGTGAGCGTCTAGCGATGTAAACAACATTCCGAAAGGGATTATAAGATTCTGGGAAGCTCAAATTTGTAAACATGGAGATAGTAATAACACAAACAACCTATTGTGACAAAAATTAATCCTGGATAAAGCCATTGGAAACACCGGACTAAACACATATATGAATTCAGTGAGAAATTGTTGTGGAATAAAGTTTGTGGTAAGAAAATTTCAATCTACTTGCTGGAAGTTGGTTGTTTTTCTCCGTGATCAAGGCCTCACCAAGAATGATCAGTGAATTTAAAATATAAATTGGAATTCCGCTATACCAGGACTATATGATAGACAAACACAAGTAGATACTAGGACTATATGAGAGACAATTCTATTTTCGATTGACACAAACAACCGATTGAGACAAAAATTGATTCAGGATAAAGACATTGAAAATACCGGACTAAACACATAGGAATTCAGTGAGAAATTGTTGATCAGTGAATTTAAAAGACCAGGGGTGGAATTATCCGCGTTTAGGGTACCCTAAAGCCTTATTTTTCCTTTGCCACCAGGGAGAGCTTTTCGGATTGACTTCGTCGTGTTTCGGAACGTTTCCTACCAGAAGTGTCGAGGAGGGGGATCTTGGAGCATACGCCGTTTTCTGCCGCCATCGCGCGCTTCCCCCTCCACCACACTAATTCGCTGCGCACACCCCTCGAACAGTCGGTAATGTCGGCATGAAGCGTTCGGAAATCTCACCAAAAACTACCGAAAAACGCCCCCTTATGGCAAAGAAAAAATAAGGCTTTAGGGTGCCCTCAACGCGCACCCTCCCATAGTGGCGCACAGTGGCAAAACTTTGAATATCGTTTTCCCGAATCTAGATTTTCACAAACTTCAATACACGGTGCCATCAATTTCTCAAACACCAATGAACCGATTTTGATGAAATTTGAAATAATGAAATCGTTGAGGTATTCCCCTGTATGTAATATTCGATTTTTTTCTTTATTTTGTTTCTTTTCCTTAAATTATTGACTAAGAAGACATCCAATTTTACGCCTCAAACATTCGGGAAAATTCAATAACTTGTATCCTTCGTAAAAATCATTAATATTTTTGAGGCACTTAATAGAAGCTCAATCAATCCATCCTCTTCAAGTTATTGCTAATAATTTTTGTTCCTGGAGAAGTTAATCAACAAATTCTGATGGCACGGCAAGCAGTATTCGCAAGAAACGTATTCTATTCAACAGGATTTAACATGCTAATGACTCGCCAAATTTCTGATCTTTTTTTGTTGTGAATATTCCCAAAATATTCTCTTTCCGAATCAATTAATGTTTTTAAGGTTAATGAATAAATTATATCAAAAAAAATTAATGAAAATATCCTTTTCTTGGCGGCCTCTAGCTGTATGTAGCCCCTTAAAGCCTCGAAGTTTTTTTTATCATATTTTAGTTGTAATGTCCACTTAAATGGCGATTGTCTTTGTTTGCATGCTTGAAAAATCAATAAATAAATTATTGATTAAATTACAAGTATTTTTCATTCATAAAGCCTGTCATAAAATAATAACGAGAATTAAAAATATCGAACTGTTCTGACAGTTCATTGAGAAGTTAGGGACGTTTCTGCCGTGCGACAGTGGCTATCGCGTTCTCACTCCGATCGTCGTATTATCTCTCTCGTCAGCCCCGCCTCTTGTGCCTATGGAGAGGGCAACCTCTAGCTCATAGTTCGTGGAATTCAAACCCCCGAACGCCATGAGTTAGAGGGAGTCGACTGTACCTCAAAACTCGTAATTTCTACTCATCTTTCTTCTCCGTGTCCTCTACCCTTTATTCCGCCTTCTTGGATACAGATTCCTATTGTTGTGTCTAGAGACTATTTTTGACAAAATCTCAAAAGCCCTTTTTGGTTGGAAATTTAATCATCTACAAAAAAGGTCTCTTGGCATTTTTCCCTAAATCCACTCATTATCGAGATAATCCCAAAATAAACAAAAATAAAATTTTGCAAAATTAAATAATCGAATAAAATAATTCAAAAAGCTATCATTAAATTTCAAATTTACCGCCTTAGAGAGTATCCCCCCCACCTTTTCCGTCATGCGCACAAACTATGTAACAAACATGCCCGGCAAACAGTTGACCGTGGTTATATTGTTTTTTGGGTGATAAACGTGATGATAATTTACTCAATTACGTGACAAATTTTTTAATTCTATTGATTATGGCACTGCGAACAATTCTGTGGTTTGCGGAAACTCCAGGCAGGTGGTAAGTACATGTTCAAGTATTCTAAACATGAAAATTCATGTGTCAAATGAGAAGCAAGGTTATGCTGCATTGCATCACCTTTTTAATAATTTTAATCAAAAATTTAATTTTTTCAGTTTATTCACTCGATTGCAGGGGCACAAGACCTTACTCGATGTGCCCAGCACCTTGAGGTTGTCCAGGGGATTCAAAAGGGACACTAATGGACGGCTAGGACTTGTAGGGGCAGAACCAATCAGTGGACAATTATGGAAACCAATTGGGTTCACGATTCTCGTATGTTAATCTCGAGGTTTTCCATTCATTTGGTGCAGGGTTGGGCATATCTCACAGATGGAAGTTTTCGACGTGACATGGTCAAATACCGGTAATTTACGTCTAAAACGTTCAAAATGTCAGAAATTGTCATAATCATTAGAAAACGCGATTGGCGGTACTCAGTTTGTTATTAAAACAATTGTATAGGAAAAATCCTCTGGGGATGGAATCACATAATGAGGCAGATGGCATAAGATTAAGCACAAGGGTCAGATATTTGAATTAAATGAAAGTACCAGCTATGAAGGCCGAGTTATTCTTTTTTTTAAATCATGAGTGAAATCTTATTGATTTAATGGCGTTAAAATACACAAAAAGCGCATGCTCATTTTTTCCATAGAAACATATTCCTCAAAAAAATTCTGAACATAACTTTCAATTGAAATTTTGGCAATACAACACAATATTTTTTTTCATCCGGTAAGGATGTAGAAAAAAAAGCCTCAGAAAAAAATAATAAAAATACAGCGCATTTCAACACATCGGTGCGTGGTCTATTTTTTCTTCGACATAATGACCGGATATGTCGTGGGATAAATATTTTGAGTCAAATCGTGTATGATTGAAATTATTCTCATTAGTGATTAATCCAGCGAAACGAATCAATCACTCATTAAAATGACATGGCAATTTTTTACCAGAATAGCCGCATCAGATACATTACTTTTCAACAATTTTCATTCGATTTTATTCTCATTCTATTTATTCACCGGAGAATACGACGTACTTAGGCAGAGTTGTTTTTTTAGGTCGAATTCCATTCTAATGAATTTTCTTTATCATCAAAACGAATAACAAAAACGTTGAAAAATCATTACGATGTAGATATTTTTAGAATTTGCTCGTTAAAAAGTCATCAAGAATTTTATAGTTTTCCAAGCTATTCAATATATTTTCAACACTAGTCTAAATGATAGATTTATTGAAAAAATCATAAGAGGCTTTCAATAATTATTGAAATGGAGACGATTGTCGAAAGTTTTCGAAAATTCATGAATTTTCTCCGAAAAATTCCATCGCGACGATAGACCATAAGATAGTGTCAAAAATTGTCAGAAACCTTTGAAGTAATTTACCTGTTTCTGACGTCTAAAACCAAGTAATTTACCTTATTTAATTTACTTGCCCAACCCTGATTTGGTGTTTATCTCGTAAATGAGTAATTTTAGGGAAAAATGTCAAAAGACATTTTTTGTAGAGGATTAAATTTCCTACAAAAAAGGCCTCTTGATATTTTTCTGTAAAATCACTCGTTGATGAGATAATTCAATTTTTAAGAAAATAAAAAATTTTCTCAATCATAAACATTATTATTAATTCATAAAATTCATAAAAAATTTCAGTTTGGAAGTGCAGTGCATGTTGGAGCAACAGTATGGGAGTACGAGAGAGTCAGGAGTCACGCATACAAAGTAAAGAATAGATTTCATCAATGGAGAGTTAATGTACGTGAAAAATATCAATTCTTCATTCACTTTTCTATGAATATCTCGGAATCTATGAAAGACATCAAAATGTTCATAAGGACTTTTTTTGTAGCTGACAAAATTCTCTACAAAAAAAGTCCTATCAAAAATTTCGATATCTCTCTTAGATTCCGAGATATTTCGATAAAACTGAATTTTTCTTAATTGAAATTTCATTAATTACTGGATTAACAATTAAAATGATTTTAATAATTGATTATTGAACGAAATATTGTCATTTTTAGAAGACTGGATGGAGGGGTGAATTACAGGCTTGGTGGCGAGGTTTATCAGAGAGTCAAAAAGTTTTTGCGCCAATTTGTTTCTTAAATGTAATTGTATTTCTTGGCTGGAAAATAATATCCTTGAGGAATACGATGGTCCAATATTTCTGCTCAAATCCAGGTTCCAGTAAGTTCCAAAATGCTCCAAAAAAATTATTATTGAATTAAACATTAAAATAATTAGATATTTTCATATTTTGTTGAATATCTCTCAATCTATGGGAGATACAGAATTTTCCATGAGGACCTTTTCTGTAGAGAAAATTGAGAGCTACAAAAAAGGTCTTTTCAAAAATTTTGATATCTCTCTTAGATTCTGAGATAATCCCAGAAAACTGATATGTTTTAACGTGAAAATGATGAAAACCAAAATTTAACGATTTAAATTTTTGTTTTCGTTGAATATCTCGAAAAATAAAAGAGATTCAAGATTTTCGAAGAGACCTTTTTCTAGCCCTGCATTTTTTCTACAAAAAAAGTCTACTCTAAAATTTCGATATCTCTCTCAGATTCCGAGATATTCCCAAAAAACTGATGTCTTGAAAAGTAAAATTGATTAATTATTCAATTTTATTAACAAAAAATATTATTATTGATCATTTTTAGAGGCAGTCTGTTGGCCAATGCTCTTCTCAACATTCTCCCACAGTTCAGCACTTCATTTAGGTGTTAATATGTATGTATTATACAGTTTTGGTACAATGGCTGTTCCTACACTAGGTCGAGAGCAATTTGTTGCACTTTATTTAACAAGTGGAGTTGTTGCTAATCTCACTAGTCACATATACAAAATAGCTGTTGGTTTGCCTGGATTATCACTTGGTGCAGTAAGTACCTGATTATTAAATCAATTAAATAATTTTTCTTTTAATATTTCAATCATTACGATTTTTTGAATTTTAGTCTGGAGCAATTATGGGAGCAATTTCGTATATTTGTATGCAATATCCAGACTTGAAAGTTGCTATTGTATTCTTACCAATGTTTGGATTCACTGCTGGACTTGTAAGTTCATTATTTAATCAATTAACATTAATTCAGTGATTAAATTTTGTAAAATGAAAATTATACTTTTGTTAAATGTTGAATTATCTCGTAAACGAGTGATTTTAGAGAAAAATGTCAGAAGATATTTTTTGTAGGAAATTTAATGCTCTACAAAAAAGGTCTTATGACATTTTCGTCTAAATTCAATATTTCACGAGATGAACAAACATTGACATTTGTTAAATAAAATTAGATTTTTAACATTTTGTTAAATATCTGATTATTTCGTAAACAATCGATTTTAGAAGAAAATATCAAGAGACATTTTTTACAGGAAGTTTAATTGTTTACAAAAAAGATTTCTTGACATGTTCTTCTAAAATCAATTGTTTACAAGATAAACGAACAATTATCAATTTATAAAATTTAAAAAAATGTCTCCAGGCACTTAAAGGACTTCTTGCTATGGACACAATGGGTTGTCTATGGGGTTGGAGATTTTTTGATCATGCTGCTCATTTAGGAGGAGCTCTCTGGGGCATGTAAGTACCAAAATAAACAATTCACTCACTCTAAATAATTATCAAGTCCCTAATTAAACAAATTAATTACAGATTTTGGCACACATGGGGTTCACCCAATCTCTGGCAAAAGAGAGAGCCTGTATTGATGTTTTGGCACAGTCTTCGTGATCCTAAAAAATAACAATAATAGATATTTTTATTCTTTATGAATAGTAGATTTTCATCAAAAAAATCTATAAAATAATTATGTAAAAATTGATTAAAAAATAATTGATGAAGTTTTAGTTATGTTGAAAATTATTATTATTTTTTCTTTTATAAAATGTAAAAATTATTGAATAAATTCATTAAAAAATCATGAAAAACCCAGAAAATGCTATTTTTTTTTTATTTTAGGTTTATCTTAGAAAGGAATAACTGTGGAGAAAAATGTCAAAGACCTTTTTTGTAGAGAATTCAATTCCCTGAAAAAGTGTCTTTTGACATTTTCCTCTAAAACCACCAATTACCAAGATAATAAGAAAATTAAATACATAAAATATTGACTCATTTTGATGAATGCATTATACATTTTATTGTTTACCTCATAAACAATTGATTCTACAAAAAAATGTCAAGAGACCTTTTTTATAGGAAATTTAATTCTCTACGAAAAATGTCTTTTAACATTTTTCCCTAAAATCCTCCGTTATCGAAATAATTGAATAATTAAAAAATTGTATTTTCAAAAATGTGATAAATTCGTTTTAAAAATACGAAAAATCGTTTTTTCTCTTCAATTCTTGAGGTATTTTACATGATGTTTAATATGATCTTCGATAAAAGTAGAGATGAAAAAATAACTGTGATCATATTCCTCTTGTTTTCTCATAATTAGAGTGATACCAGCATCTTTGGAGGCATTTAATAGATTATCTGGATGTAATTGTTGGAGAAAATTATCAGCTTTTCCTTGATCAACTAAAATGTCCAGTGGTGGTCCTGAATAATTTTTTATTAAACATGTTGCATCCCAATTTTTCCATTCTTCTTGATTATCACCCAAATATGCAGAAAATGCTTTTTTCCCCCAATCACTCACCATTGGGTTGGAGATTGGAGCAAAGGCTGAGACTGTTTTGTACATTGAAGGATTTTTTAGAGCACAAATTAGAGCACCATGACCTCCCATGCTAATAGATAAAAATTTATTTACTTATTAATTTGTTTATTTACATATTTATTAAAGAAATTGGAAATTTTAAAAACATCAAATTATTATTATTGCGTTTTTCTGGATAATGAGTGGGTTTAGGGAAAAATGTCAAAATACATTTTTTATGGAGAATTTAATTACCTACAAAAAACGTCTTTTGACATTTTTCTCTAAATTTACTGGTTATCAAGATAATTCGATATTTATGAAAGAAAAAAATACCTATGTCCCATTATCGACTGTTGCAGAGGTAAAACTGGAAATTTTTCGTTCACCAAAGCCGGAAGTTCCATCGTGATGTAACTGTACATCCTGAAGTTCTTCTTCCACGGTTCTTGAGTTGAATCTACATAGAATCCTGCCCCTTGTCCAAGGTCATACTCCTTATCATCAGGAATTCCCTCACCCCTTGGACTCGTGTCAGGATTCACAAGAATTATTCCATGTTCTGAGGCATACCGTTGTGCCCCAGCTTTAGTTATAAAATTTTGTTCAGTGCAGGTGAGACCAGAGAGCCAATAAATAACCGGAAGTGACTCAAATTCCGCTTGTGGTGGCAGATAAACTCCGAAATTCATCTTACATTTCAATTCAGTGCTAAAAATGAAAAAAAAATCCAATTAATTGTTTATTTATCACGTAACCAACGGGTTTTAGAGAAAAATGTCAAAAGACCTTTTTTGTAGATAATTAAATTTCTCATAAAATATGTCTTATGACATTTCCCTCTAAAACTCCTCATTATCGAGATAAATAGATTTTTAACAAGAGGACAAAATCGATTTCTCAATAATTCACTAAAAAAATCCAGTAAAAATGATAAAATAATAAACAATTTTTATTTATTTATCAATTATTGATTACCTCTCGTGCGAGTACACCTTTTGCCATCCTCCAAAGCACTTATTACTGGAGATTAGATTAATCTTTGACATCTGTAATAATTTTTTTAGGTTATAAAATCTTTGATAAATAATTTTATCGTAATTTTTACCTCAAAATTCGTGAATAATTGTCTCTGATAACTGTTAATATCACTAAAAAGTGAAGAATTATGTTTTATTGAGGATAAACAGCTTCTGGAAGTGATTTTGAAGGGTTTCAATGAGGTATAGGTACCGGTTATGATCAACTTTGGACACTTATTCAACATTGAATGGAAATATTTGCTCATGGAATTTTTTATTTTGCTCTCTCGTTCACGCAATGAACTCGAGAAATTGTATAATAATAAATAAAATAATTATTTCATATAATTATTGAAATATTGATTAACAAAAGATCAATTAATCAACGAAATTAAGGTAAAAATTGAAAAATTTTGTGTTTTTAATTTTTTTTCTTCATTGAAGATGATTTTTGTGGGTTGATTGGTGATTGTTGACTTGTATTTGATAATTTTGAGCCCTTGAGAGCTGAAAATTGAATTTTGATTGTTTTAGATTTTAAGTTTTGCTGGATATTTCCGAATCTGGAGCAGATACAGAAATTTTCATGGAGATCTTCTTTGTAGCTCTCATTCAGCTTTACAAAAAAGATCCTTATATAAATTACTCTATCTCCTCTAGATTCCAAGATATTCATAAGAAACAAACTAAAATTAAATCAATTAATCTGATTCACCTTCAAATACAAGTTCAGCTGAAATAGTTTGAATCCTACTAGCACTTTCTCTCAACGAAGTCAATCTACTTCTTCCAGATGAAGCCATAGAACTTCGTGTACTCTCACATAAACTCGGTGTTGGCGAGGGTTTCAAATGTTGAACACAGGGTAAAATAATATTTTTAGCTGTCAACAATTTTTTCACGTAAACTTCTGCCTCAACATGACGAATTGTAAACTCTGTTATTCGTTGGAGTGCTAGATAATTCTGTTCTTGAAGTTCTCTTGTTGCAATATCTCTCTGTTTAATCATCACAATATAATTAATTGATTAAATCTCATTCATTCTCTTCAATTGAATTTTTTAATAAAATTGTCAAACACTTTTCCGTAAATATCTCCGAATCTAAGCGAGATATCAAAATTTTTATAAAGACTTTTTTGTAGCTCTGAGTCTGCTTTATAAAAAAAGTCTCGATAGAAATTGCTCTATCTCCTCTAGATTCGGAGATAATTCCCAAAAACTCTTCTGCTCTAGAAATGAGTTCTTTCATCTCATTTTTTAACTTCATCATTGCTGACTTTTCCATGAATATCTCCGAATCTAGAGCAGCTAGCGAAACTTTCATTGAGACATTTTTTATAAAGCAGAATTAAAACTTCAAAAAAGGTTCATATAATAATCCTTCTATCCCCTCTAGATTCCAAGATAAACTCAAAAAACTAAAAATCAATTTTTCAATATTTCCCCAAAACTCAAAAAAATCCCTAAAAAAATCTCTTACCTCCTGCAGAAGTATTCCATCATCATCAGAATTCTCACAAATCCTCTGTACATCCTTATAAAGCTTCCTGAGACTCTTATCAGCCCTAAAAATCCTCTCTTTCTGCTCTCCAACTTGTCTCTCTAAAATTCCCAAAGCTCTCAATTTCAATTCCTTCTCTTCCTCAACATCTTTAAGATTCTCCAGGAGTCTTTCAAAATCCTCCTGCATCATCTGAAACTCCAGTTCCAGTTTCTCCAGTTGAATTTTTTTACATTTCATTATTTCGATAGAATTAAACATTTCTTCGTCCAATTGTTTACTCTCAAATTCCAATGGTTTTTCATCGTTTGAAGGATTTAAAGATGATTTATATTTTTCATTGCAAGCATTAACAATTCTCAATGTATTTTCCATGCTCCT